>WJQU01000763.1:0-34452 GCA_029228625.1 Pseudolycoriella hygida | reverse complement strand
ACCTATATCGCAAATCTATTTGACAATAGATGGCATTATGCAAGTTTGCTCGAATTGTCACATTCTATTGTTCTTTTACAGATGAAGATAATTTGGCTTAGTTCACTTTTTCACAATTATATGTGAATGTGGTGAACCACGAATACGTCAATATCGTTAAGTTTTTTTTTGAAATATAGATGGAGTACTTTCAAAATTTTTAAGCGAAGTTTAGGAAAAAGTTTGGAATAGGAAAATAAAATAAATAAATAAATAGTTTTTTGTAAGATATTAAAGAGTATATGTGCCCCTCCTGCATTTTAAACCGGGCTTGGGACCGTCATATAGTTTTTCGTTTTTTAAAAATGTTAGTGCAATAGACCAAGAGAAGGCCTATGAAATAAAACAGTATGGCTCAGTTGCCACATATGCTTTTCAATATCGTTTATGGGAAATATGGAAAGAGAGTTTAGTTGTATTTTGCAATTAATATACAAAAAATTATTTGTATGAGAGATGAAAACAGTTCCTTCAAATGTGCCAGTTATGTGCAAAGTCGATTGAGAGACATTCTTGTAAATTTGATAACTTTCAATTCTCTGTATTTCTTCTGAGAATTTTCGTAGAATAAATATGGAAAAGTCAGCAATATATAATTTTTATATACGAATGCTGAAATGAGAGGCAACTTGATTTAACTCTACGTGTTTCGTAAGAGTAGTGAAGATGATGAGCACTAAAAGTGCAGCCCATCGAAAATGAAAATGATAGGAAACCTACAAATCTTTTGTTTAATACAAAAGATTTGTACATCTCATATCAGTTTTATTTAGGACGTTCTGTAGTGAAAAGTGAGAAAATTGTACGACTCACACCCGAATATGTATAATTTGTGCGTAGTTGTATGACATAAAAGACAAAGACAAAACAACACAAAAACACAAAATTAAAAATGTTCATCACACGCCATCACTGTTAAGTGATGGGTGTGAGAACGTTTTAGTCTGCATAGACTATCACTTGCGTGATAGGTAAGAGACTAAAACCTTAACTTCAGCATGCCACTACGTGCGTGATGGGCGCCAGAAGTTGTTTGATGTTAAAAATTGACAAAATATATCAGAACACTAAAAACCATTAGTAGCATGCAATGGTTTTTAGTAGCTCTGCCATATTTTGCCAATATTCCATACACAAATTATCCATATAAGAATGGTAGTCGTACAATTTCCGCACTTGTCACTAATTTCCGTGTGCATCAATTTCACTACACTTACTAAACACGAAGAGTTAAGTAAGTGCCGTATCACTTCGGCATAGGCATAAAGAAATTATACCATGCTGTTGACTTTGCAATATTCGCTGCTAAGAAAATGCTGAGAAAAACAGAAAAATTGAAACTCACCAAATGTACAATGACGTCTTCCATTCGGCTTTGCTGTTAACTGGAACATGAGATGAAATGTTCGACATCCAACATAAAAATAAAATAACACTCAAAAGATTTGCAGACAAAAAGTTGTATGCAAATCATGTTTATGTGTGTAACTGAAAAGAAAGTACAATTAAACAGAAGTTGAGGAAGGAATGGGGTTGGGAAAAGACAGTGCTCAGTCTGTCTTGGAAGGTTTGCGGAGGAAAGGTACCTCTGACGCTTTGTAGATGTAAAGTGGGCAAATTTCTGTGCAATGTCTGTGTGCATATATGGCCTGAAGGTGGGAAGGTGGAAAAGTTAGGAAAATGAAAGAGATAATGGAAAAGGAGAACGATAATTGAAAAGGTACAAACTAATTTCCAAATAGAAAAAAATTTGCATCCAAAAGAAGTTACACAGACATTTGCGAAGCAGTTGAAATGAATGGGAAGCCATTAATTCAACACTTCGTGATAAACGACATTTGGAACGAAGATGTCGTTGTTACGGTTTAGATGACCCATAAATGGATCATCGATCACCTGAATGAACAGGCGATCCTTCCGTCTTACACGTGACATTGCCACATATAAATGGCCGTGGGAAAATGGTGGTTTTCGCAAAAATATTCCCACTGTGTCGAACGTCTGGCTTTGCGACTTGTTGAATGTCATGGCAAAGGCAAGCTTAACAGGAAATTGTATGCGAACCAATTTCATGCCATCAACGCTGGTAGTCTGTTCGATTTTCGGTAGTATAAGGAAATTGTCCTTAAACATACCGCTGAGCACTTTGACACCAATACTATGTTGATGTAGTTGCGTGACAACTAAGAGTGTGCCATTACAAAAGCCTTGACTCGGACTAAAGTTACGTAACAACATAACTATACATCCAATCTTTAGTCGAAGTCTATGCGGCGGAAAGTTTTTCGGCGTCAATTGATTCAAGTAGCTGATATCGATTGTGTCCACCGGATCGTCACTTTCGCGCGCTTCATCTACACTCAAATATGCAACTTCAGTGGATTCAGCTTCTTCCAAGCGATCATAGATGCTATCGTTCAAACGATCCACATCTTAGTGTAGCGTAGTCAATATCGCTGTGGTACTAAATTGTTCGATATCATTTGCAGTAAATGAATCGCCAAAAATTTTCCCAACTATGTCGCTATTAACGATGCACTCAGGTGGTACTTTAACGTAGCTGTCATAGTAAAAGTCACCTTGGCGATCATTAACGGTGCCATTGCCAATGGCCAATTGCCAAGCAGCAAAAGGGGCATCTTGCGGATTTAGCAACCGTCTGTTTCGCACCAGTGCATAGCGGCGAAACAGCGGCCACAGATTGCTACATTTGACAGTCTGTTGAACGATTTCATTTCGTGAAGCATTGTCACCAACAATTGGTAAAATTTGCCAACTATGACAATTTTACCACCAAATGCTTCATTTGGTTGCTTCATCAAATCTCTCAGTAGTCTGTCAATGGCATTAAATGCGAATTTATCGACCATCGAAATTTCGTCAATCAGCACGATATCAGCGGCGCAAAGCTCGCGGCCGATTGGACTTTGAACTGTGACATTACATGAACTTGTGGCAGTAAGTTCTAAAGGCAATCGGAACTTGGAATGGCAAGTGGCATCACCTTTGAATAATGATGCAGCAATTCCAGTCCATGCAACAGAAACAATTTTTTTCTGCATGCCAAGTAATGTACTTATCAGCGCATAATACAAATATGTTTTTCCGGTACCACCGGACCCATCAACATAAATTAATTTATCTGCTCCAGGCGTTTGATGAACAGCCTGTAAAACAGCGTCAAATATATCTCGCTGTTCGGGTTCAAATGTTGCCATTAAACGGGCACCATTCTCTCTTTCAGCACGAACTGTTGCATCCGTGGAATTGTCAGTGTCAACGTCCTCATCATCGGAATCGGTTGCACCGTTTACGATTAGCTCTTGTTCAGCAACACTAATCTCAATATCGCTTGGCAATCCGAAATCACTCAAGTCTTTCCAATGACGACGTAAACACCGAGAAATGTGCCGTAGTGCCATTTTCTCGACAATGTCATTGGGAATGTTGCGACGACGGTAGTCTTCAATGAACGACCGCTTAAATTTGTCCCACAAACTCAACGGATTGCTTGGCATAATAAACACTAACATGTTTATAAACAGACGGCGCAAATGACGTGGCATATGCTTGGAAGCAAGTTCTTCCAACGTCTGTTCGTGCAAGCTTTCGTTTCTCATCAGGCCTAATGCAACAGCAGCCAAATGGTGTGTAGCATAAGTTACACCATTGACTGTTCTTAGATCTTCGTAGGAAGTAGCACCACGTACAGTAAGTAACAGTAGTCGCAATGCATACAGCTCAACATTGTTACAGTTGACTGTATACATACGACTTATTGTTCTGTCATGCCTACGCAATCGTGGTCGCCATCCGTATTTCCTACTGTAAGTGTAATGCGCCGGTATTTCTTTATACAAATACTGGCGTCCATTTACATCTGTCGCGTTGAGTTCAAAGCAGGCAGTCAATTCCGTTGTGGTTTGATCTAATGCCGCTTGAGGATCATCAGAATCAATCACAACATTATGTTCGCCACACAAATGTACAGGCAATCTGTACACTGTATCTGACATAATGTACAGGTCATTGGCAAGTAGACGCCAACTGGACTCACCCCAACCATGGTATCTGTTATCATTGAAACGTCTGTATTCATTCAAAATTTGAATGCCATTTTCAATGGTAACACTCTGTAATGAAGCAATAACTTCTACATTTATGTGCGACTCGTATTTTAACAATAGATATGGATTGTAACCAACAATCCATCTATTGTCTATGACATCATTGTTATCATCCGTCACAGTACGGCCGTTGTTGCGACGGCGATATATCGGATAACAATTGTCTTTGATTTGTGTTGTGGCAGCAAACGGTTTCGGAAAACGTTTGCAACACTTGTATCTCTGTGTTTTCTCATTCAACCGCATGCATGGCAAGTATACTTTATCAACGCCACATTTGTTATGTGTCATAAAGCGCCTAACCAATGCATGCAATCGCGGATTCTTTTGAACATCGGGAATTTCAGCCGATAAAAAACGGTCAACATCAGCCGCAAGTGTGGGCCGATCGTGCTCACGCATAAATAAAATAATGTGAGCATGTGGTAGTTGACGCTTTTGCCATTCAATAACAACGACGTACGACGCCAGATAAGGTTCTTATTTTTATATAAATCGTCAATCAATGCTTGCAATTTACATTTAAATATTCTGGCCACCAACAATGGGTCATCGATAATGTTATGACCTGGTTTTACATTATCTTTACATTCTTGCCACATTGGATTGAATGTGTACGTGACCAATAGAGTTGGTTTGCCATAATGCGAGCAATATGCCAACGCATCATGATACTTTTCTATTAACCATCGCGGGCTCCCAACAACGCTCGAATTCATCACAATCACTTTGCCTGGCAAATCAGGATTGAAATCAGGCAAATTTTCAAAATAATCCTGTAGACCTTTGTACTGATCTACACGATTTTTTTTTTTTGAAAATCTTCCCTCTGCTGATATTCAAACGTATTGGCTTCCACCCGAGCAAATGCATCAATTACAAACAATTGATTTAATCTGCCTGCGTGCGGGAATGGAGAAAAGAGATTTGGACGCCGCATCATCAAGTATGCATAATACTCTCGCAACGTTACTTTCTTCCGGTTTGAAGCCGCAGTGGCACCGTTCCGCATAAGCGTGAACGTCCACGTTTGCTCGGCGTTTGGGAACAACAATGGGTATAACAATGCGTCGCGATTTGGATCGCAAGTTCGCAATGGTACACCGGCGTCAACGTTGCCCGATACCGGGAACACTATAATGTTCTTAGTATTCGCAGCAGAAGCCGAGTCCTTAATCATACACACTTCGTTCGAGGTAGGAACATTGTATGCGCCTTGGAAATGTTGGCGCTTGGCTATTTCTCTACGATCAGCCACAATTTCCAAACGGACGTTTGGAGGTGTCGCGTTTGGATAGCGCCGGTTATTTTCGAGCAAGACATTACGTAGCATTCGGTACATTTGCGCAGACGGATTTATGCGTCGCAGCAAATTCTCCAAATTCAACGGGTTCGAACCCATTGCAAGGCGACCTTGAGCAGCTGCATCCGTAGTTAAAACGTACAGCTGTGCAGGTGGCATATTTGCAACAACAGTATTGGTTCGGAAATGGTCAGCATTGTGATAAATTTGACCGTGAATTGTGATCACCGGTCCAATGGTACCTGATCGTCCCATTTGACGAAAGTCAGTTGCACCTCTGGACCCGAAACTCAATACGTTGTTGTATTGCAAAATTTCATCGAAAAATGGTTTCGACATGGAATGTTGAAACATGAGCAATTCTTTCAATTCTTGTGGATAATTGTTATGTTGCACAGTTGGCAAATCAAAAGAGACTGCACCATCCATGCAACATTTATGGAAGTATCCACGCGAATTTCTTTCTTCAGCGAAAAACATAGCGTCACACTTTTCACATTGTTGGTCCATCGGACCAAGTCTGTGAGGTGTGTACATAGCATTTGTTTCGTCAACATTCTGATGATTCTGATATGCGTCGTACATTGTGGGACAGTCTTCACGATCCGCCAGACGACGCCGTGTGATTTCTTCTTCACGCAACAATGTTTCGACAGCGCGATCGGAAGCATCGACAATCTCTTCATCAGTAATGCCATTGTCGAATAGGAAATCACGAAACTCTTGGAAAGTTTCAAATTGTGACGGGAATCCTTTTCGAGACAATTTCTGGCAATACTCATTCCATCGATTGCGAAGTCGCAGCTCGACTTGTGTCAATGAAGGACCTTTGACTTTACGATTACCGTACTCAATTGCGTTTCGTATTCTGGTATTTGTAACAGCTTTTTGAGTGAAATAAGCGGATGTGTTACCGTCTTTCTTATTTATCAAAATATCAGAACGTACGGTAGTAGCAATAGACGACTGACTAATATTGTCCATATATTTTTGTCGTAAAGCCATACGGCGTAGCCGAGCGAGAGGAATGTCGTCGGAGTCCTGTTCTTCTCTGAGAATTCGTTGACGTAGTTCAGCCAAAGGAATATCGTCAGAGTTGCCCGCACTTACTATAGGATCTTCTTCAGCATCGTCGTCATTATCTGACGGGATACCATCATCCATAATAGTAGTAGGACCAACTCGGCGACGCCGTGGCGCTGCCGTAACATCGTTATTGCATTTCGCAACTGAAAATGGTGTTATGACACAATTCAGAGTGCGTTGCGCATAACTGTTATAAATGAAATTCGCGAGAAGTGTCGAACTATGAAATAAGTAAATGTTTGCCACACCACTTTCATCGCGCAAACCTTTTTCGTTTCGACCTTGCGAATCGAAAAAAAGGTACATTCTTTGATGGTATCTGAAAAGGCAAACATTTGTATCATTCGAAAGTAACGCAATCCCATGCGAATTTTTTCGAAAAAATGATTTAATGGATTCAAATACATTTCCACGTATTTCGTCTTCTGTTTTCCGTTTACATAGGACGGAACAATCTGTTCCGAGAAAAATACGTTCGTCTATGTCTGACAACTGAAGATCACACCGTTCAGGATGTTTAATCATAGTATCTGCTAAACACTTTCTGAATAGTTGATCTCCCAAGAAAAGTATATTGTCAACGTCATGGCTTTCTTATGCAGTGGATTTAACTGCGGTGTAAGCCAGAAACACTATACAATTGCATAAGGACTGGCGTCCTCGCTAAATACTATCAAATATTTCGTAATTTTCTGCAAAGTGCCTGGTACAACCTTGCGATAAAGTGGCTTACACTTAATCGATTTTGGAGCATCAACATTCTCCATCTGCTTCTGCATTATATTCATCCGGATCATCGTCCAAGTATCGGTATTCATCGTCACCATCATCACAATTATGGGATTCATCGGCATTATTGTGATGTGTGAGCAATTGAGGTGATAACTCGTTTTCACCGTGATATGCGTCATCTTCGGTAAGATTGGCTTCGTCATCGGTTATAAAAATAACTGTTAGTGAAATCCAATTTCTACCAGCCGGATGTGCACTTAAGAAGAAGCGTTCAAAGCGATCCATAGTACTAAAGAATAGTATTACGGATTTATTACGACTGTCATACTGATCAATATGTCGACCATGCGAATCGAAGAATACATATCTCTCGCAATGACGATCGCGATATTTGATCAGTGCATACGTGTATGTATTGTAAACTATGAGCAAATTTCTGTATACGTCATCTGTTTCAAACAATTGCAATATATTCTGAAAACTGCCTTGCTCATAATGATCATTAAATTGATGAAGCTGATCGCTCTTATTGAAATAAGTGCGAGCGCCAATATGCAACGAAAAACTATTTTCGAACACTAAGGCGTCTAACAATGAATCGTTGCTGCGTGTGCTTTCCATTCGAAGTATACGTCTATAACACGAATCACCAATGGTAACTATGCTGTCCAAATCATTTGAATCCCATGAATCGATCGATTTATGAACTGCATAAGCAGTGGACGTTGCGGCAATAGCTGTACATTGGTGTCTGGGTAATTGAAAGCGACGATCAAACTGACAGAAATTACCAAGCACAATTTTGTAAAAATGGTTGCGTGGCAATTCTGGAATTTGGGTCACATTAAATGGTGACATTAGGAAATCAATCATATCTTGCGAACACGACAAACTGAAATCATTCCCTCTGACATTATTTGAATCGATTGAAGCATTGTCACTTCCATCGTGTTCGTTACTTCTAATGTTCAAGTTGACATTGTGTGTACCTGTTGCAGTCAATACATTTTCAACAACTTCAGCGACTTTCTGCATACTCTGTTCTGTGAACGAATATCATGTGCAAAAAATCCCAAAAAGTCAGACTCATTAGATTGAATGACGTCATGAACGGATTTTCTGTATTGAATGTCATGAGAACAAAATCCGAAAAAGTCAGACTCATTAGACAGAATAATGTCATGAACGGACTTTCTCTATTGACTTTTGCCAATGGCACCAGAAGAAAATCCGTAAAACTCAGATCCACTTGATGAATTTACATCATCGATCGATCTGTGTTGCTTTTTCGAAAGAAGGGGTGTTAAATCATCCACACTTCTAAAGTTCTTCTGTGATGCACGATTTTCCTTTGTACACAGCATCGGCGTAGAAACAAACATTTCTGATTTGTCGCCACGTATGCTACGCTTAGGAGTATGTGTTTGTGCGCATAAATTTACAATCGACCGACTCGTCAATCGGGACAAATTTACCGAACAATTCTTTGTTACATGTGTGACAGGTACAGTAGTCGCTGTCTTTGAAATTGATGCAGTTACTTTTTTTTAGAATCACATATGATAGGTTCATCAGTCAACATATGTGAATCAATTTTTCGATTGAAGCGAGTAGGTGCGGTAGCCGCTACTTTTCCTTCCAATCTTTTTGCAGAAACACATTTGACAGGTATGGTTACAGCTGTCTGTGATTCATTGGCAATACCATCAATTTTTCGGTTGGAGCGAGTAGGTGCGGTAGCCGCTACTTTTCCTTCCAATTTTTTTGCAGAAACACATTTGACAGGTATGGTTACAGCTGTCTGTGATTCATTGGCAATACCTTTTGGAATAGGTATGCTGACACGTACATTAGCATCTGTTTTAGAATTTTGTACAGAAACACATTCCACAGGCACATAAGCCGCTGTGAGTGACTCTGTAGTCTTAACTTTTTTGAAAAAGTTAATCAACCTATTCGCACGCTTCGCCTTATTTAAGGCAGCGCCGAATAGTTTTTTCCCACCCGAAGCCCCATACTTACCATCTCCGCTTTGGATCTCATCTTTCTTACCTTCCATGTTAATCTGTTAAAAAAAACGAAATTGCAAATAATGTTTTTGTGGTATTTGTGCTTATAATCGGCCGATTATAGCACTAAAAATAAGTGATGCGAGATTGAGGTCAATCGCATCAATCGCAAATCAGAAGATTTGGACCAATGTTAATCTACGAAAAGAAGAGGAAAGGGGAATGGGGGGCGGGGCGCATAGGGAATTAGTAAAACAACAATATTTGTTTTAAAAATGTTTTTATTGTATGTATTTTGAAGTTTTCAACTGTAAGGAAGAGGGCATATTTTTGGAAAATCGCAATTACTTACGAAATTATTATTTGGAAAATTTAGAAAATCTACGTGCACGTTAAACTAAAAGAGATCTGTTAAGTTGTACGCATGTTGTTGCGGTGTTAAAAACCTACTTAGAATGACAAACTTCATATTAAGCGAAGTCAAATTGAAGCGAGTAATAGTAAAATTAAATGAAATGTAGTAAATATAAAGCGAAATAAATTAAAAAATTTAGAAATTATTAAAAAAATTTAGTAAAACGATTGTCCAAAAGTAGGCCATGGTAAGAAATGAATGTAATAATAAAATATAAAATGAAGGTAAATGAGATGAGGTTGCACTTGAATAAGAAATTGATCTACGAAATAGCAACAGAAGTGGCGCACACAATAAGTAGTTGTATAGCAAGGACATTTGAGAATGAGCAATTAACATCGAAATACAATATAGCAGCGAAAATGATGAAAAGTGGACGGAACAATTTTATTGGAAATGAAACTATAAGTTCGTTATGCCGAAAACAGACGATAAAGTACAGAATATGCTTGAATTATTCCATTTGTTATGTAAAGTGTGAAATAATTATAAGAATATCACAAAGTTGGCACGCGGTTGAATTTTGTTACTTTCGTGTCTTGTAATGCAAATAACTGTTTCTATAAGAAAAGTGTAATTGTTGAAATTATCAACACAAAGGAGCACTTTATGAGGTGTTTTCGGAATTAGAAAATGTTAAATAAGAATTTAGACAAAATGTAACCGCGAACACATATTAATTAATTGCGGCTTATATACAAAAAGCCAAATAATTAAAGTTCATTCACATGTTTTGAACGGAAAATCCAAACATAGAGGCCATAATCCATTCAACATTTGAAGATGCATTAACTGTAATGTCGTTCCCCAAATATACACGAAAAAATTAACAGAAGAATTTATTAAATTTTAAATGCCCATAATTGAAGTTTCGTTCGTCTATTTAAGTAAACGACATTTTGCGAATGGTTTTTGTCGCACGTGTTTTATGAACAAAACCGAAGTCATGCAATGCGAATTTAGAAGTCAACTATTTTCCAAACATTTTGTACACGTTTTCACCACAACTTGATTAATTTGATTGAATTACAACGGAAGACCAATGAGACCATTTGTACACGCAACGAAATGGGATGTGGAAGTCACGTGACTTTCAGAGAGCGAAAAAAAAAGCATCTGGCGGGCTAAAGAAGCGCACGGGAAAATATGATTCCTCAACATAACGTTTAAACGTAACGCCATAAGGACTTCACTCGGGAAGGTAATGAACATCAATGATTTCTTAATGATGAATATTATGTAGGAATAAACGAAGGATGAAAGAAAAAAAAAACATTTCCAAAATGTGACATGCAGTTTCGAAATGTAAACAAAATGAAGCAAACTTACCGGATGCGATATTACTGGAACCACTAAAAGCACTTAAATCACTGTAAATCACTTGAATTGTGTTGAATTATTTGACAAAAAATTGAAATCGTTCTGAAAAGAACGTTTGAAAAATTTAGTTTTAGGGAAACGTTGCACTTAGAAGAATAATCGAATGCAAAATGGCTGACACTTCGTCCATATAGATGTGTAAGCGCTATTCTTGCACATAGAAATGTTGAAACAGTAGCGAGATGTGAGCGGTTTTTTTATACCAAATCAAATTTGAATTCGTAAATTGAAATAAGATGTATGCAGAAAGAAAATAGTAAATTTAAAAAGCTGAAGAAATAATTACATGGGACCATAATAGGATGGAATTTTATAGTTAAATACTCTTTCAGTTGCTGCACTTATTTCCAGAAAAGTGTGAAATATATTGTCAACAATGTAAGGGATGAAAGTCAATTTGGGAAAAGTTGTTTTTTGATGTGGAAATTATTGGAAAACAAAAGTTCCCATATTGTTTATAGATTCGCATGTAAACAAAAAATATTTTCAATTGCCCGCTGTATGGATTAGAATTAAAGAAAAGGTAAACATTTAAGAATATTCTTAAAGTAATGTTGTATTGAGCTGTATCAATATTGTCGGAAATATCAACGTAAATAACTGTAAAGTGTTTGGAAGCAATTGCAATCGGCAATATGTGCAATAGTGGCGTTGTCGGTGCAATAAGAAAAAAAAATATATTACGTCCAGTTTGGTAGTAAACCGATCGGAACGAAAAGTAATTTAACTGATATGATGCAAATTGTAGGTGAGATTGTGGATGATGTGGTTGGTTCGTGTACCGAGTCTCCGGCGGTGAGATTGAGAATGATTTTTGAATGAAATTTGGTATATCTGTTCAATCCATCGGAAATTACATTTTTTTTGTAAATTTGCAGAGTATTTGAAGTGAACAAATTTCTTTGCGCATTGCATAGATTTTTTCGTTAGTTTTCGAATTGGGAAAGTTGCATAAGTAAATTGCAAAAAGAATGGATTTTCTCGATCGTATGGGGAAAACGATAATTCACATGCCGTAAAATAATCGATGTCATGTACAGAGCACATGTAACCTCAACGTTTCCATAGAAGATGCGCGTTTGTTATGTGAATAAATGTTCGGAAATTCGGAAATCACTAAAATATCAAATTTTTATTGTGAATGTTGAAAAAGCGAAAATATTCATTTTGAATGACGGTAAATTCCTTCAACAGATTTTCTCAAATTTCAAATAACTTCAAAATGGAGGCTTACTTTCTCCAAAAATAGTTTTTGGTTATGTCGTTGCTGGATGCCAATTGACAACTCAAATGACCATGCAACACACCTATATCGCAAATCTATTTGACAATAGACGGCATTATGCGAGTTTGCTCGAATTCCCACATTCTATTGTTCTTTGACAGATGAAGATGATCTGGCCTTGTTCACTTTTTCACAATTATGTGAATTTGGTGAACCACGAATACTTAAATATCATTAAATTTTGATCATCATCATCATCATCACACTTTATAGACCGTTTGTACCTTTCGGTGTGAGGTCTTTACTACTGATCATGGACCACCCTTCTCCATACTCCCCTATCCTGTGCCAAGGAGATGGTTTGTTCGCCTAGAGAAAGTCCCCTAACTTCTAAATCGGATTTAATTGAGTCTATAAACCTTCTCCTTGGCCTACCCCTGGGACGCACACCCGGGACTTGAGCATCCCATATCCTCTTTGGTAGCCTGCTATTACCCATCCTCTGAACGTGCCCGTACCACCGCAGACGACTAATCCTTGCCGCCTCTTCCACTGATGTAACCCCTAAGTTTTCCCTGATGTCGTCGTTCCTAATATGATTGTCCCACTGTTCCCTCCGATTTACTTTTGCTATGCTCCTAAGAACCCTCATATCAGAAACCTCCAGGTCATGCACAAGGTATCCGCAGTCCACCCAACTTTCACTACCGTATAAAATCGTTGGTCTGACGATTGACCTGTGAATAGCTAGCTTTGTGCCACTACTTAACTCCTTTTTGTTGAACACATACGACCTCAACTGACTGGCCACTGCATTTCCCATTCTTCTCCTTTCTTCAAATTCCCTAACTAACTTGCCATTCTCCGAAAAAATGGCTCCTAAATATTTAAGCTCAGAGACCTGTTCCAACTGCTCCCCATTTAAACTGCAAACTACATCCTTCCGGGATTTGCCAATATGCATAACTTTAGTTTTACTGACACTTATTTTCATGCCGTATTCCTCACATGCAGCATTCAGGCAGTCTAAATTCTCCTGCAAATCCTTGGCATTATCGGCTAATAGAGTTAAGTCATCCGCATAGGCCAGGATTTTCATGATTACTTCCCCCACCTTCACATTCCCTTGCAAATTCGCTTGCCTGATAATCTTGTCCATAAAAATTATGAACAGAAGAGGGGAGAGACAACAACCCTGACGAACTCCCTCATTAACTTCGAAAGCCTCACTAATTTCACCATCTATCCTTACCGCAGCCTTGCTCCCTGAGTAGATGCTTTTGATAGCGCCCAATAAACTTCCATTAACCCCGTATTCGCCAAGTACCTCGAACAGCTTTTGCCTCGGTACCCGATCGAATTCCTTTACTAGGTCGATGATGCACAAGTATAAATCAATATTTCTCTCAGAGAGCTTTTCTATAGCCTGCCTGAGACAAAAGATCTGATCCTGACAACCTCTCAGAGGTCTGAAACCACTCTGAACCTCGTCAAGAACACCTTCCACTATAACCCTAACCCTGTCTACTAGCACACTTGTATAAACCTTCCCGACCACGCTCAAGAGTGAAATCCCCCTGTAGTTGGAAAGGACTTTGCGGTTACCCTTCTTGAAGATCGGAGCAATAACACCGAAGCTCCAGTCAGCGGGTACTACTGAGGACTTCAATGCTAAATTGAAAATCCTACAAAGCCATTGAACCCCACCCGGCCCGCTATTCTTAATAAATTCTGTCCTAATTTCGTCTATACCTGCGGATTTTCCTGCCTTCAGCCTGCTGACCTTTCGTGACACTTCCTCTAATGTAATTTCCTCCTCACCCTCCAAGCTACGGCCCTCTTCCCTGTCAAGGCTTGTTACGGGATTGACAGAGGCGAATAGATCCTGAAAGTAATCCTGCCAGGTTTTCAGGACCTCACCCTTACCTGTAACTAATTCGCCATCTTTACCCAAAATGCTACCGCAGCCCTCCTTTTCACCACCACGCCTAATATCCTTGACTGCCGACCAAAATTTTTTACCCCTTCCTTGACCAGCCTCTTCCAATTCCTCCCCAAACTTTCCACGACCGATCCTTCGCTTCCTTGACTAGAGCCTTAACCGTCTGCCTGCAAGCCCTGTAAGCCTCATGCTTTTCGTCCGTCTTATCCTGTAACCAAATCAAATACAGCTTCCTTTTCTCTAATACCGCCTTTTTGATATCTGCGTTCCACCAGCCTGTCTTTTTGTTTCTACCCCCACTAGAGACACTACCTAGACATTCCTCAGCTACGCCCAAGACAAATTCCTTAAAGTTTGCCCACTCAACCTCAATGTCTACGCAGTCCGGAGGAAGCCTTTCGAAAGCTTCGCTGAATTTTGACATAAAGCGAGACTTAACTTCCTCGTCCCTGAATTTTCCCACACGAAATTTCCGAACCACCACTTTTTTTCCTTTTAGCCTGACAGAGTTTACTAACAGAGAGATGGGTACCCAAAAGGTAGTGGTCTGAGCCAAATGTGAAACCCCTGAAAACACGTGTGTTCCTGACTTCCTGTCTCCTGTCCTGCTCTATAACCATGTAATCAATTATTGACTTGTGCCCCAAACTATTATTAACGTAAGTGTACCGATGGATCCACCTATGCCTAAAGAAAGAGTTGGTTACTGCCAGTCCATTGAAATCGCAGAAATCCAACAACCGCTTTCCGTTTGAGTTTAAAACATCCTCCCCGAATTTGCCCATTACCCTTTCATAGCCGCCACTGGTCTTACTGTTTCCTATTCTCGCGTTGAAATCCCCCAACAGAATCACACACTCACTACCTTTTTTGCTGACAACATCCCCTAACTGCTCGTAAAAGGTGTCAAGATCGCCAGCACTGCTACCCTCGCACGGGCTATAAACACTAACCAGCCGATAAATACCTCCTGTCAGCTTAATGGAGACCCACATGATCCTTTCACTTACATACCGCACGTTCAAAACAAACTTTTCTAATTCCCTTTTGATAGCCATTCCAACTCCCAAGTTCGCCCTACCAGACTGAACACCAGACGAAAACACTTTATAACCGCCCACCAGTTCTTCGCGCTGCCCTTTCGTCCTAATGTCGCTCAACGCCAATATATCTACACCATAATCCATTGCCAAGTCCACCAACTCACCCTTGCGACCCCTAAAACCCCCATTAACGTTTAGACTTCCAATAAACAAACCATCAACCTTTTTACATTGCCTGACCGCCAACGATGGGGTACCGTTCGAGTCCCGCATTGGTCGTACCCCGTGACCAACACTCGTCCGAGGCTGCCTATGACCGTTTTTACCAATAATGAATACAGTGGGACGGCCTGGTAAGCCGAACCGCACTGGAAGTTCAAGCCTCAATGGGGACATCACACACGTGCCTGAGATGCTAAGCGCAAGCTCATTTATTTTTGCCAAAAAAGAATTGCTATATGAATAGCGAAGAAGTTAACCGTAACCGTAGACAAACACCTACTTGAAATCCTATACCAAAATCACAAACACAAAACGCCGATTGTTTTGCATGAAGAAAACAAAACAAACACCCGAAAAACGCTGTAACTTTGAGGTTATGTGAGCACTACGTTGCTTGAAAAGAAAATGCAGATTTTAATTGATATCTAAAAAAGTTACAAAAACACACACTAATTTAACTTAACTTATTTACGAGAAACTGTGATTTAAAACGCGAAGAGGGCAAAAAATAAACGAAACTTACTCAGAGCAAAACAAACACGTCCATATCTGCCGCCATCTTGACTTGAACTTGAGACTTGAGAAGGCCCTATATTGAAAATAAAAAAATTGTGAAAATGTCTTCCAGTGATAGTGAATTTTGTTCCGATATTGAGAACGGTGCCCATGAAGACGCTACAGCAATCATTCCAACCAAGTCGAAAGAATTGTACGAGTCAGCGTACAATTCATTCATTGATTGATGCAAATCGAAAAACACTGACTCGGTGGTAGAAAAGGTGCTCATGACAAACATCAAATCATTTACCGGTCATTGTTTTCGACGCAGCTCGGCAACAATCCTTGTCGAAGCTGAAGCCGGTATGACTTGCATCAAACGGACTGGCGGTTGGAAATCAGTCAAGGTGGTAGAGCGATATATTCAGAACACTCTGACCAGCAAACGTAAGGCTGCTCAGACAATTTTCGGGAAAGACGAACCCAGCACCAGCAAAAAATTAGTCACGAATGAGTCCGTGAATGCAGAAAGTTCATCTTTCGGGAAAGACGAACCCAACACCAGCAAAAAATTAGTCACGAATGAGTCCATGAATGCAGAAAGTTCATCCGAGGCCACATTCGAAGTCATTTCATTCACGTCGTCACAAGTCAATGAAATGTCGCTGTCCGTTGTCACACCGAAAGTGAATGCGAATCCACCCGTTCTATCTAATCCCATTCCAGCAGTTCCAGCAAACATTGCGGGTTCAACCTTCCACGGATGTAATTTTTATTTTCAATCAAAATAATAATTTTAAATTTGCAATTTATTATTTCCTTCAATAAAATATTATAAACATAAATTCCCATTTACTTTTCGCAACAGTTGCGAAAAGTGAATTGTTACTTTTCACAACTGTTGCGAAAAGTAACTCCCATTTACTTTTGGCAACTGTTGCGAAATAAATGTTCATACGTCACCGAAATTAAACATGAGAAAGTGGACTTTTCGCTATAAAGTGGCATAAATTGATATTTTCTCACCTCAAATGAGGTGCAAAAATCGAATTTTGCATGGGTAGTTTGTAACGGGTTGAAAAGTAAATTTCTGCAATTCAATGCCGAAATACGACAGATTTCGATACCCATCTGAGTGCTGAAAAGTCGGACTTTTCAGCACTCAAATTTGGGTGCGGAAAAGTTCAATTTTTCAGCACTCAAATTTGAGTGCGGAAAAACTTTTCAGCACTCAAATTATTTCTACGTTGAAAATTCAATTTTATTGAATTGTACGTTGAAAATTTCATTGTTAGATGAACACCTGTATCGAATAAAAATTTGCTGTGACTAAATTTCGAACCGCCGCCACCAAAATACAACATCATATTCATATCAAAACGTGCTAACCATTCGGCTACCAAGTCATGCATATACGATCGATTGAATTCTGATGCGTACATATTTTGATGACTACTTGATTCACTTGATTTGATGGAGTTAATATTCTGACTACTTGATTCAAACAAAGTATTTTCAATGTGGAATTGATTTTTGAATAAATGTTTTGTCTTGGACGTTTTGTCTATTTCGGTATTGAATTGCAGAAAACGTTGCTCCTACCTCGTTTTGTAACTAGATTTTTTCAGCACACGTCCTCAATAGTGTCCACACTCGCCTCTGGCTCGTGCTGGGACTAATGCTGAGAAAACCTTAGTTACAAAACTAGGTAGTAAAATTACTATTTCGCACCTCATTTGAGGTAAGAAAATAAAAGGAAGTGAGAAAATAAACACTTAACATAAAGTATCATGGCCAATCTGTTCATATGATTTTTTTTTTTTTTTTTTGCAGTGAAGAAAGCAAACAAAAATAATTAATTTTCGACTCGACGGATACGAGCTAAACAAAATGCCAGCACATAGTTTAGGACCACAGGATTACTCTAAAGTAATTCATTAGCTAATCTGGCAAATATTTTTCGAGATATAAGAGTTCGGAAAAACAACACAGTCGAATGTGTTTTTGAGTTACTCTCTATGTTTTCTGTGAAATTAGTCTTTTGTATGCTTAAATGTGTTAAGTTATCTGCAATAATTGTAATAGTGCATTTTTTTCGGGAGAAAATATGAATTTTCGCCTAACAAATGCGAAAAGTTTAATTCATAACTCGGGTAAAAATAGAAAATTCTTAACTCGGTTGAAGTCTGTGGCCCTCGCAGAGAAAATTGCAACTTGAGTATAGTTTGCGGCCCTTGCAGAGAAAATTGCAACTCGAGTGAATTGCGGCCCTCGCTACGCTCTGGCCACAAACTTCACTCTCGTTGCAATTTTCTCTGCTTGTGCCACAAACTTTACTCTCGTTGCAATTTTCTCTGCTTTGGCCACAGACGTCAACCTTGTTAAGCAATTTTCTATTTTCTCCCCTTGTCATGAAAATAACTATTTCATGATACCCCCAGCGAAAAATCTATTTTTCGCCCCCATTAAGAGGGGCGAAAAATAAAAAATGAATGCCTTGGGACGAAAAATAGAATGAACAAAAAGAATGAAGCCAAATGTCAAAAATGATGTATTTTTATTTATGTATTAATATTTACATTTGTGGAACCTCCAAAATAAAAAACGATGTTACATTTCTTATCACTTTGACAAAATTCTGCAACATTAACAGTTTGGGAAGATGAAACGGGTTGAAAATTTACCGCAGTATAGGAGGAAGCAATTTCAGTATTTGTCATGGGGTTCGTCGGCAAATTGACGGCTGAAGAAATTAAATTGCTCACTTTTCTCTTCTGGGCCAATGATTCTTGTATATACCCCTCGCATACAGAATCGGATTTCCATCCAAATTTTCCGAAAAGGCCATTTTATTTAATTCGAGTTGTACAAAAATGACAAACGTAATGTATTTATTGAAGACCAGAGCAAACTATGATTAATATTGTTTAAGAGTGAACAGTTCATTTCATCAAAAAAAAACAAAGCCAACTCAAAATTTTTGTTACAAATTACTATTGCTTATTGGAAATAAAATATTTATTGTCGATTATTTGTACAACGTTATTGTTAAAATTGTGATTAATGTGGTCTCGAAATAGATTTTTCGCTGGGGGTATCATGAAAAATAATGTGAATAACATGGGACGAACGTAAACAAATTCAAACTGTGCGATTGCCGCCCTTGCCTTCGGCGCGGGCTGCAAACTTCGCACACGTTTGAATTTTTTACTTTTCGTCCCGTGTCATCCAAATTACTATTTATTGTACTAAGATCATCGTATTAGATTAGATTGAAGCGGGTAGGGCGAGCCCTAGCACCTAAGCCTCTGGTGGGCCTGTTGTGCGTACCCACGTTGGATTACCTAAATCTTGTTGGTTCGATTAAGGTAATCTAAGATGCTGCTAGGTGGCAGGCTCCAGATTATATTGAGGTAAGATGTATGTCCCAAGACTCTTGGCTCTGGCTGATATGTATGCTGGACATTTACAGAGAAAGTACTCAGCTGTGTCTAAGTCGCCGCATTGCGTGCACATCGGGGAATTCGCAGGTATGCAGATGCTTGTTAAGTGGACAGTGTCCGGTGAAAATCCTTGTCATTCTTTTGATGTTTCTCCTGCTAAGGGAGAGAAAGTATCTTGAGTTCTTGAAGTTAATGCTGACGCTATTTTTGGCCTGTCTGGCAAATTCAATTGTTTTCCAGTGTTTCCTGAGGGCCGAGAGTTTCCATTTGTTAATGTGATTTTTGAAGAACGAGGACGGAGCTTTGAGGCCCGGTTCTGGTCCTCTAAGCGGCTTTCCTGCTCCTGCTCTTGCAAGGCTGTCAGCAATCTCGTTCCCACCAACCTTGCTATGACCAGGGACCTGTGTTAGCGTGACTTGATTATTATTAGCTAAGAGTTGAATTAGGTTTCACTTTAGCACTATGGAAGAACATAGCTTATGGGCACCAATGGCCTTCAGTGCGCTCTGACTGTCAGAGCATATAAGTATTAATTGGTTTGTAGTTGCTCTGTTTAGCAGTTCTTTACTGCATTGCGAGATTCCAAAGGTTTCGGATTGAAATATAGTTGCAATAGATCCCAGTGGAAAGGATTTGCTGATTTGCATTTGGGGATTGTAAATCCCGGATCCTGCGAGATTCTGGCATTTGGACCCGTCGGAGAACCATTCTTCTCTGGAAGGAGATGTTACCTCGAAATTTCTGTCGAAACAATACACTGGAGAAATAGCGTCAAAAGGCATTTCAAAGCTAGGTGTTTCCCTCCAAAATTGGATTTGATCAGTAATGAAGACTGATATAACCTGAGGCAAGTGACTCTCGCCATGGATTCAACGTAAATGTGCAGCGGTTCTATTCCTAACATGGTTTCGAGCGCCGCTGTGGGAGTCGTTTTCATAGCTCCTGTGATGCTTATTAAAGCCAGCCTTTGGATCTTTGTAAGCTGTTTTTGTACAGTACCGATTTCGCATCGCTGCCACCATATAAAAGCTGCGTAAGAGACCATTGGTCTGATTATTGCTGTGTAAATCCACATCATTACCTTCGCGCTGAGGCCCCAGTTTTTGCCGATTGCATTTCGGCATCTCCATAGCGTAGCTGTCGCTTTTTGGACACGTATTTGAATGTGGTTTTTCCAGCTAAGTTTGGGGTCAAATACAAGTCCGAGCACTTTTACTGATTGAGAGAGCACAATTTCTTTACCAAATATCTTTGGAGCTTTGAAACCTGTGACTGTCCTTTTTCTGGTGAACGGCATGAGCTTCGTCTTGTCAGTGTTAACTTCTTGATTATGCTTGTTGCACCAGTTTTCTATTAACGAAAAGGCTGTTTGCATAAGCCCGCACAGCGAGCTGACAAACAACCCTATTATGATTGCCGCATTGTCCGCAAAGCTTTGGGTGAAGAAACAAGCGTCATTAGTAGTTTTAGAAGCTGACCCTAAATTACGTAACGCTCGAGGGGGAGGGGGGGGGGCGGGGGTCATAGAAATTGTTACGGTTTATTACGCGGGGGGGGGGGGGTATTTGTGGCAATGTTACGTAATAAAGTTATGTTAACGAAAATGTATATTTTTCACTAATTTTTTTAAATTTTGCAACGATCTCTCCTGCTAAAGATCATCTGAGAGTTGCAATCGGAGTAGCTCAAAAGACTGTTTGAATTGCAAACTGGTGGTCATGATGGCAATTCAAACTATTTTTTGAGCTATTACGATTGCAAGTCTAAAATTCATATCAAGAGCTCATTGAACAAAAAGCTAAAGATCATTTTCACATAACGGATCGCATTGAAAACTGCCCACATTACGAAGAAAGTCATCTTAGTTCAAATTCAAATTCTTCAAAAGCTATGGAAATTCAAGTCGGTTGCTCTCCTAGTCGTTTTGTGAGAACGTTTTCTAGTTTACGCACTTTCATCTGAGTGACGTTTTTGACATCATGGGGGGGAGGGGGTCTAAGCCCGAAAATCGTGTTACGTAATTTAGGGACAGCCCCTTAATAGGCTGTCTTTTACCATGATATAAAGTAGGGGTGGTAGGACCCCCCTTGCGGACACCCCTTACTGGTACGCACTGTAATAGATATTGAGCCAATTCGAGCTGTCACTCTTCTACTACTAAGCATGGCATAAATCCAGCTCGTAGTCGTGTCATCAGCCCCGTGCTCGGTGCAAGATTTGGTTATTGAGACGAAAGTCAAATTGCTGAATGCATTGGATAAGTCTATAAATCCCCCCAAAGCAAATTGGGAAGTATCCAGCGCCTTTTCGATTTTGTTTACCGTTTGATGCAGTGCGCTTTCTGCAGATTTCTGGGGCTGGTACGCGTCTTGGTTGGGATGGATTCTGAACTGTTGGAGGGGACCGTCTCTGAGGTATCGGTCGATCAATTTTTCAAGTGTCTTTAGAACGAAAGATGTGAGGCTTATAGGCCGAAAGGATTTAGCTAGTGTGTAATTAGTTTGGCCCAGCTTTGGTATGAATACCACTTTTACGCCTCTCCAGGCCTGCGGGATGTGAATAAGACACATGCTCGCCATGAATAATTCATAAATATAGTCGATAGTCAAATGCAAGCTATTTTGAAGCATGACCGGAATAACGTTAACTTCTTCTGCTGACTTGATGGGCGTAAATGATTTCACTGCCCACTTGATCTTGTCTTTGAATATTATTTTCTTCGCGGTATCCTTGTGTCACCTACGGTTAAGATATTAGTTGGCGCAGACGCTGTGCGAATTTGAGTTAAGATCATCGTATTGTCATTGTGTATGTGATTTAAAAGGTCGAGCGGCCTAGATAAATAAACAACAACAACAACTATGACCGAAATAATGTTAATGTGATTTTTGCAATTCCAACACAGCCGTCTAAGTGGCTTTGGGGACTGTCCGTAGACGACGTCTCCTTTTTTTGAGTTTTTATACCCCCTCCCCCCTTGGCTTATTTTGTCTGTTTTTCGAACTTCCTGCGCATTCTTTTTTCTTTTATTGAATAAAAAACGATATCAAGAGTTAGCAATCCGCAAATTTATTCATTATTTTATTTACTGTCCCTTAAACCACCTCCACTCCAAATTATTATCTCCTGTACACTCTACTGCCTGCACCAACGATTCGCTACTTTCTGAAACCGGCTGCAAACATTTGCCAGTTTGTCCACTTGCAAAATAAAATTTCTCAGAACTCGCTTCCACAGGCTCTAGTTTCCAAGTTTGCCAATCATTGTCAGTGTCACATTCGTCAGTCCACAGGGAATCACCTTCTTTATCACCAATCCACAGACACTTGTCACCTGACTCCTTATTCTCATCGTCCAAATATGGAGAAGCTAACAGTTGCAGACCGGCTTCGTCATCATCCGTATTCAATATCTCGAATGTGTCCAGTGGTGTAACTTGCCTATTTGTGGAACGATAAAACTGATTCGCAAACAGAAATTTCGAGGAAAAGCCTTTCTTTATTACCGTGCACTTGGACAAGTGACCAATAGTACCTCACCAGATGTACCGAATTGAGTTTTTGGCTTCAAACACATTCCGCTCGATACATGTTGCAGTAATTTACTTTTCACGCGACACTTTCCGCGGAAACATCTTCCCGGTACATCGTCACGGACGCATTTAATATTCTCAACTGTTTCAATGAGGTAGTTGGTTACATATTCGTCATCATCGTTTAAACTTTGGCAATTTAGAATAGTGCAGTTTGCTTGATCTACCTGTGAAAGATGAAAGTACTTTAATTGCAATTACTCGAAAATTCGCTTCCAACAGTTTTATCTATCATTCGATGGCAATGGGGAGGTTCGCGCTAGGGCGATTCACAATAGAACATTTTGCTTATACGACATGTCATATTGTGAATGACGCTGACGCGAAGTTCCACATCTAATGTAGGAATTTCGTGCAGTATGGGCCGCGAAATTCCTAGCACCCCCCTAGATTAACCAATGCTGCTTGATTCTGGTTCACCTTATCAATTTTAGCTTCGGGACCGTATCTCAGTTTGCAGACTTCTGGCATAGATCCGGCCTTCGGCTTCGAAAAGTACTCATCTATCGAGGTCTTAACTTTAGTATTCGTTTCCCTCAAACAGGAAGCTGCGCTTGAGCTAAAATGGAACGGTATTAGTTCGAAGGAAAGTCCGAGCACAATTATTCCTTACTTTACGAAAGCGCCTATCATTTTGTTACTACATTCACTGAAAAAGAAGAAATTGTTTTGCGTCGTAGAGTCCATGATGAAACCCTCTGATACATCACAGAAATCGGGGTCGTCGTCATGTTCGGCGCCCACTCTGCAAAATTATTGAAAAGTGTACAACCCATCGGGATCACAAATTTTATTCAATTACATATGTCCGATTTCATGAGCAGCAACAGCCATCGATTTAAATAGTCCTCGATCATAAATCAGAGCAGCAGCGTACTCATTGTCACATGCACCTCCGACCGAAGCTATGCCATAGTCATTTATGCCTTCCGAATTGGTGATAAGAAAAGCCATATCGTGATTCGTTAGACTTTCTGCCTTCTCCTTCAACCAGGTCTTGAACAGGTCGAAAATCGTTTCGTAATACGTTTTTCCATCTTCATTTCTTGCATTTTCGATAAAAGGCTGATCTCTCGTTTTCTATACGGAAGTATAATTCAGTTTTGAAACAGCGAAATGGAAGTTTTAGCTACCTTAATGATCATCAAATCGACAATTTTGATTGATAAGTCAACGGTCCAAAATGACTTGTATCGGCTATTGACATCCCAAAAGAATATGGTCAGGTAGTCAGAAATTTTGCGACGATCGTAGTCAAATAATTTACCAAATTCTTTGTCCACAATCACCAACGTTTCGATGACGTTTTTGACTCCACTTTCGGTTTCATCTAAATTGTTTCTATTATGTAGTCGCAGTCTAACTTTTAAAATTGACTCGAAAAACGAAAAACGGTTTCGATCGACACTCATACATCCAATTCATTCCATTTTACCTGCGTTAACACAAACGGCCCATTGGAAATTCAGCAATATAGCGAAAGCAAAAATATATTTCAATTTTTTAATCATTTTCGTCTTCTCTCCTTGGGAAATCAAACACTTTACTGATAAAATGTAGAGCCAAAGAACCTTATTTAACGGATTTTTTCATTTATGTATGACGAATTTGCGCCAATTTTTGATTTAAGTGTAATTATTAGAATGTAGGTGAAGTAAAGTGTAATTAATAAATTCTGATAGGTAAATGAATGCTTGAAGAAAATATGTCAAATATATAGCCTTGATAATGTACGCCTAGCATACGAAACCGGTAGGCACAATACAAAAAATGTTTGGCAATACAATTTGAAATAAAAACGTATGAAACATCTTCAATAATATCACCTAGTCAATTGAATCTTAGGAACAGATTCTTATCCCGATGAGCTCAAAATAGTAAAAACTATCTTTACTTCTTGAATAAAATTATCGAGTAATTATTCTCACCTGAAAGCGTTTTTTTATTCAAATTTCAATATGAATTTCGAGGCATCGGGACAAAACGACCCCTGTACAAAAAAACCCCGGACAAAATAACCACCGGAAAAAATAACCCCCGGACAAAATAACCCCCGGACAATCCTAATGACCAAATATCCAGATTCCGGATCATAACAAGCAAGGCGCCGCGCCGCAGGCCTGAACATTAAAGGAAAAAAAAGCGGGGTCGAGGGGCGGCAGCCCCCGCGATGGGGGGCCAAGGGGGCTCGTAAGGCCGCCTGCAGGGCGTATTGTAGCTCGCCGCAGGCGCGTGGGTTTAGGGGGCAGAGCATTCTACATCATAAAAACAACATATGCAAACCATTTCATTACTTCTTGAAACCGGACAAAATAACCCCTGGGGGCTATTTCGTGAGGGGTTATTTTGTCCGAGTTATTTCGTCCGGGTTTTTTTTTGTCCGGGGGTTTTTTGACCTAGAGCCGAATTTCGATCTAAATCAATTACAGAAATCACATACATTGGATTAACTGACAAAATATTTAATATTGAGAGTATGTATTGAGAGATGGTGAAGTCATTACAGGTATACATTGAGGAAAATATCTGCAAGCGACACGACGGACGTTGGAATTGTGTTCAAAATATACGTCGCCAACGTATTTTATCATAACACGTTCGTTACGTATGACATACTACACAATACTTAAATAACGTTGATAATACATTCACCGCGTATATAATACGTCGACGGCGTATATTATAAACACAATTCCTACGTTGCTTGTTGATATTTTCCTCAGTTTATCTTTTTGAATATGGACCATTTGATACAGCCGATCACAACATGTTAATATAAAAACTTGAAATAGCAGGAATTAGAGGATGCGCTTTGAAATGATTTAAAAGTCATTTACAAGATACTAAACAAACGGTGTTAAATGGTAATAATAGCGAATTGGATGAATGAATCGTATAGCGTAATAACATATACGATGAATAGGTCTTGCTTTTACTTTTAAACCGAAAATACTGTCGTCGGCTCATGATTGAGAGGATTGAGAGGACTCGGGCTAGTGAAGGCATCATGGGAAATTCACCTCCAACACTTTGCAATATCAAAACGGCTTGCCTCTGTTGACGACCAGCTTTTCCAAAGTATAGCAAATTGCCATGAGGAAATGCGGACCTGCGTTAAAGCGTTGAACGTCCAAGGAAAAACCACGAAAACACTGCGCGCAGCTCTTCGACAAAAAAGTTACACAGACTGGTGCAATCTGAAATACCAAGAATCGGAAGTAACACACTTTCAAACGCACATAAAAAGCAATGATTTCATCTGCAATAAAAATTCATCCGAATGGTCAGCAGCGATAAAGCTTAACAGCAATTACGCTAATCTGTACGGTGTACCCGGTGTAGAAAGCGCTTCCAACCTCTGTCGCAAATGTGGCAGAGAGACCGAAACAATCACTCATGTTACCATAAGTTGTCCTTCTAACAATCACCAAATCACCGCCAGACATCATAATGTAAAACTTGCCATCACTAACCTGCTGCGCGAAAAGGGTTTCGAATGCTTCTAGGAAGTGTACGCAATCGATAAAGACGGAAGATCCCGCTTCAGCGATATAGTCGCCTTTGATTCCCCATCAAAAAACGCATTTATAGTGGACCCCACAGTACGCTATGAAACAAGTGACATCGAACAAGATAAGAAAATTGCCAAGGAAAAGGAAACTATATACGCGAGCTGCATTACTTTCTACTTAGAAAGGTACGCAGCATCGTTCGGAAAGCTTGACTGGAAAGTACGAGGGCTCTGGTTCGGGAGCCGAGGAACTGCAGGGAAAAGTGTTATCGAATTTTTTAAAGAAGTAAATCTAGACGTTTCCAAAATCAACGAGATAACGCAAGACATATTAATTAAGACAATTCAAATTATAAATTCACATATCTACAGCTAAAAGTATGACGATTCGAGAAAATTTTAAATTCGCTTAACGTAGAAAGTTTTTGTAATACTTATTATTAGAGAGCGTCAGATTACAATCACTAAATCCAACAAAAACGCTAAACATTAACGATAAAGGCAAATGTCAAGATTTGACAGAAATGAATCAATGTTCAGTTTACTCTGTCAATTCGCAAAATTTTGTATCAATTTATAGATTTTTAATCCTGGAGTAGCGTTGGACCTATATTTTATCGTTGAAGTTCGTAAATATGATGTTTACAAAGCTAGCGGCGGCGAGCTGGGCGATTTTTTTTGTCTCAATAATGCATTATTGAATGATGTACACTCGTTGCGATTCGTTTTACTTAACCCACAATTGCAAGAAGCAGCGCTTGAGTCATTGAGTTGTACATTAATAAGACAAATTAATTGTCCAGCTAACTGCCCCTAGCTTGGTGAATATCAGATTTACAAATTGCATAAATAAAATATACGTTAAACGCCAGCACAGGATTAGCAATCACCAAATGTTTACAAAATTTTGTGAACTGATATACGAAACGAACGGATTCATTTCTCTAAAATGTTGGCATTTCAATTTATCGTTAGTGTTTAGCTTTTTTGTTGGATTTAGTGGTTGCAATCTGACGCTCTCTATTATTGATCGATATGCAGTGTATTTAGGCATCCTTCTATAAGAGGATTTGTTAATAAAGTTTTTCTTCTTCCCTTAGTCATTATTCAATAGAAATGTAACGCTATAAGTTTGATGTTTTGGTCACAGTAGTTAAACGAACAGATGTCATTTTTGTTCTATGAAATTTATTTGTCATAGACATTATTTTATCTACCTTGAACAGTAATGTCGCATTTATACGTCAAAATAACAATTTTAGCAAGAGGTACATAAACATATATTAGGCGTGATTAAATATTGTTTAAACGACATACATGAATATGAAAATGTCTACGAAAGCGAAAAAAACATTTTTTTATACGTAGTACGAAATGCATGACCTATTTGTGTAGAAGATATAGATCAAGTCTTGCCTCACGTCTGATCAGGCACATAAGTTTCAACTGTTTCGTCGGGGACAAAACATTAAATTTGTATGGGGAAACATCGTTTTTTGCGAATTAATCATTTTCTGTATTTCATTAAGCGGACCAAATGAATGACGATGGTAGTTCATTTAATGTTACTTTAAAATAACTCATTTGGTCCGCTTTATACAAAAAACAAAATGAATGATTCACAACTAACGAATTTCTTCCATACAAATTTAATATTTTGTCACCGCCCGGGGCGCCCTCAGCTGTTTTGTGGCCAATATGTGAAATAGTCGCTTGATCCATGTAAGTCAAACGCCTAACAATTCTCGCAGTAATTGCATAATAACAAAGACGCTACATTCGCATTACTCTGAGACGTGGTTCGGAACTCATGTTTAGCCGGTGGTCAAGACAATACTTGTTATTGGCTATAAAAAGCTGTTAGTGAAGTCTCTAAGATACAAATAAAAAATATTCTTTACTTTATATGCGACGATACGCCTTACATTAAATGCCAATTTTTGAGACGGAAAATGAGAATTTATTGCATTATTCTCAGTATTTATCCGTCTAGAGGGATAAATTCCACTGTCTAGGGCGATAAATAACCAGCTAGACTAGAAATATTAAATTAAAAAAAAACCCGTCCGTTTGAGAATCGAACACAGAACGCCCCGCGTTCCAATCAACGATGCTAACCACTACGCCAAATGTTCTTATTAAAATCATGAATTGCGAATTATATTATCGCAGCTAATATGATTCAATTGAAAACTCTCATAAAATGTGTTTTCTATATGCGTAAATGGAATCTCACATGTGTGTGTGCTTAATTCGAAATTTTGTTTTCCAATGCACATGCGCATTGTTCATTGTAACATAATCTTCGGTTGTGTTTTATATAAATATTTATATGAAATGTGCATTTAGGTTCAAGCTTGCGCGAATTTTTTTTTTTTTTTCACTTTCTTCTATCTAGATGCAACAATTTGATAATTTGAATATTTTGTGCATGAAACAAACATAAAAAAAGTAAAAAAAATCAGAATTGAACCCCCGACACCTCATCTCAAAAAATTAGCGCTACCGTGCCCAAGCTCGCTCGGCCATCATACTTCTTGTGTTTAATGTTCGGCGAATCGTCGCTATTAAAGTAAAATAATATACTTATACATTGTGGACACTCGAATAACCGTTCGCGTGTATATTACACACACTTGCTCGCTATCGCTCGCGCGTTGTGTGTAATATACACTTCAACGGTTATTACTCGCTTACCACAATGTATAAGTAATCTTATATTATAGCGCTCCTCAATAAAGCTCAATGGAGTGTATTCCGAAGAAGGGAATAGTCAAACAATATTTAACGTTGCCGCTCGTAAATTGTTATGTTGAAGGGTGGGATTATAGCTCTTTCCTTCGGCTCGGGTTACAAGCCATCCACTTGTCAACCGTTTACAATCAACAACGATAACGTATCTACTATTAATTATCGTTTTGAAAATTAGATCAAATTGTATAAAGTGAATCATTTTTAAATGTAACAAAGAAGACTCGAACGAATAAATAATTATTGCCTTATACTGGACTTAATTTGTAAATGTTTCGCTTTGACGATTCTAATAGTACATATAACGTATGTGCTTCCAAATTAGTTCGGCTCATGCAAAACATTTTCTACGAGTCAAAACATATATATATTTGGAAGCACATAATAATAAGCTGCCGTTACAACCCCTCCGGATCAGAGGCTAGATCATTTTTAGTTTACTACGCAATTTTTTGTGAGCTTCTTTTTTGCTCACATGGATTCCTCTCGTTACCGACGTTTTTACTGTGTCAGTGCCATTTATGATGTACTAGGTGGGGAAACTAGCATGCTTAACGTGAATTCCGAACCACGCCTAACGGTAGCTAGCATTGTACCATTAGGATTTCTTCTGGTGCTAATTATATCTCCGTCTAAAGTTAGACTCAGATATTTGTGCACATAATTCATCGTCATCGGTGACGTCATATGTGTCATTCTTCTATGTACGATTCGTTGCGACACCAAATTCACAACTACCCATATTATGAAGCCTGGGTGTGCCTGGGAACGTTACTTTCATGCTATACATTGAAGAAAAATCCTATACAGAATTTGTCCCCACCAGGATTGAACCCGGATATTCTAAGTGGAAAGACAATACATTACCACAGAGCCAACCCGTTCCTTGGAAGCACTAACGTACAATTTTTTATATGTTGCAGCTAGATATGCGAAAAGGAGCTGTTCACAAGTGACGGTGTATTCTACGGGGGTGGTGGTGGTTACCAAAGAAAACATGAAGATGTTGAGTTTTATATGGAAATTTAGAACGTTTTGAACACTTTTTCTATGTGAAAGAGGGGGGGGGGTGTGTAAAAAATTCTATCACACAGATCATGTTTCGGGGCAGTTATACAGACTTCTTCAGCTGAAAATAGTCAAGAAAAAGTGTCAAAAATTGACATTTCTTACAAAAGTTGTTCCAGACCGGTGCCACAGCCTTACACCGGGGAAGTCTTTGCATGGTCTTATATTAGGGGTAGTATACTAGAACACACCATACTCAGTTTTTCGGTTGATCGCTGCTTCAAGCAGTAAAGCGTTCCCGAAATTTTCACCTAAAATGATTAATAACTCAGGAGTGGGGGAAGGCTCCAAGGAATCCAATGATGAAAAACCTTTGCAAAGTTCATTTGATTTCATTTCGTTTTACACGACTTATAGCCAAAAAACCATGTTTACCACCCCCTGACATGCACTTACTTAGCACACCATAACTCCACCAAAACATCAAATTTTCCAAAAATGAGAAATTACTTTTCTTACAATAGAACAAGGAATCGAATGGCACATTCATCGGGAAAAATTAGGACATGTTGTCCCAAAATCGTTCGAAGTTTTCGCAAAATCACTCTTAAGCTGGTAGCTGCAGCTCCAGTTTCTCTGCATCGCGACGAACCGTTTGTTTGTTTTCATTTAACAAATTTTATTACAAAAATATCTCTTTTGTTCATGTTCAAGTTTGACAATTTTTGTTTTTCGGAAACAATGCAACTGTACTAACTGGACCGACAGATGATTCTTTTGTTGTGCTTGGTGTAACGCCTAGCCAAGATTACTTTGATTTTTCTTCTTATGGAACCATTCCATTAAATCTCGACGAGTTTTCTACATTTGCTGTATCGGATTAAAATGAGACGTTTTTCCTTGTATACGATCCTGTTATTCAGCCACAACTGGGAATAGCTCAACTGAAAATGTAGAATTGTGTTATTTTTTTTGTATTCAGCTTTTGAAAATGGTATGTGCGATGGGTTTTAGCGATCGATGCCAAATTACACATCGCAATTTCATCCTTGGATTTTTGTTTTTATGAAACAATTCCATTAAATCTCCATTAAATTTGCTTTAAAATATTGAACCAACTAATTAGAACACTGTGCGACCACAGTTCAATGTAAATAGACTCAAGGTCGAAGGAATGTGAGAGTCATGCAAGAAGGTGCAGAGGATACCCTACACTTGGGTGGAAAGGGTATTTTCAAAATTTGCTGAATAGACAGACAAGTTGGATTAATTTTTTTTTTTAAAAACCAGGAAAAAGTGGTATGTAGTTTATGGACGGTTCCCTACAAATCGCAAAGGTTTGTCGATTCTCTATAGTTTCTAAACATATGCTGTTTGGCATTTCTTCTTCTTCTTTTTACATTTGTGGAAATAATTTGCTGTCTCGATTCCTTAGACTTATGAATGGGAAAAAAATTTCAAAGAATTGTTTCCAGAAAAACGCCAAAATCGATTTATCAAAATATTATGGGCGATCGCGATAGAACAAGAAATGTGCAAATTTGCATTTTGAAAAATATTTGAAAATATATTTGTTTCACTATTGACGCATACAAAGGCTCGCAATTACCTGGTGGAACTTTTCACCAATACACTCTTGAGTTAATTTTAGTGTCAAATATTGGTTTGAAAAAATCGCTAACTTTATGGAAACGAGAAACGTGCCACAACTTAACAACAACAATCGATTTACTTCATTTGTTTCTTCTAATTGTAATGTTAACTAAATCTGTTACATCATGTTCAGTTTCTTGCTATAAAAGAGGAACAATTTGTGAGTTTCAATCACTTTCACGTGTCATATCATTGATGATACATGTTAGCCGTTTCTAAAAGGTTAAACCTGCGAAGATTTTAAATTCCTAGTTTTGTTTGGGAAGTTTTAGGAGTTTGTTTGAATTTAAAGGGTCTGTATGGGAAAATGTAATTTAAACATTTTCTTACTCTTTTCACGTATCTTTTTTCGTGGTGTTGGAACTATTTTTGCGAGTTTTTGGTAACGTCGGTGTCTGCCATGTTACCGCTCCCATTCATATATGGTTCATAACATTGTCCTAGGTAGACAACTTTACGGTAATCCTAGCATAATTTGTTACGTATTTCGGGCTTTTTGTTTCACTCAAACTAGAAAATCGACATAACAAGGAATAAAAGATAACATCAAAAAATGATTTTCTAATTTTTTCGTTAACACTTTTCGTCGACTTAAAAGTGAAGCTGTGTCGTTTGTTCCAATCTCATTATTAGAAGTGACAATCGATAGATAACGGGCGCTGATGTCAATTTAACATCCTTTTCAGGTTTATTCGCAAAAACAAGATATGAAAAAATAGACCGAAAAAAGTGACAGAAACCAAAAATGCTGGTTCAATGTTGTTGTCACCTCTTGATTGTATTCCATGAGAATGGCGTAAATTATTCTAATTCTTATTCTAAATTCATTCACGTTTAAGTTGATGACAAGTCTGAATGAAGAAACTACAAGAAAGTTGTTAAGATGATGTTATGTGTTCTTCGTGAAATCAAATTTTCTTACAGGGGTTCTATAGTAACGATGAATTTTCAGATGGGGAGGTAAAAAAATAACTCACATTGGATGCTGTGAAAATAAATCATTACATGACGCATAAATTTTGTGAACTCGGGAACTGACGAGTGAGTTTTGAAGCAACTCGCTTTGGAAACTGTTTTTTGACTCGTGTAGTTGTATACCTCGCCTTCGGCTCGGATATACAAACTCTACCCTCGTCAAAAATAGTTTCCAAAGCTCGTTGCTTCAAAACATACTCGTAAGTTCCGCTCATATCACAAAATTGATCCCTCATGTAATGAATTATTTTCACAGCATCGAATATAATCTACTATTTTGTCATATTGCAGAGCAGGTTGAGGGAAACATTTTTGTCTATGGACGTATGTGTCAGAGGCATTTCTTTATGGCCCTAGGTCGGTCCTAAAGTCGGGCACTTACCAAAAAAAATTGTTTTTTGCTATGTTCTAGATCAACTGTTGTTGATCAATTTTGTGCTTTCGGGAGGGTTATTTTACACCGTTTCTTCGGACGGGTTTTTCAATATTGCCCTCTCGGCAATTTCCAATACAACTTAATGTGGACGTAATTTCATACACTTAAGAGTTAAGGCAATATTTACCTAAATATGTTTCGAGTCTTTTCGTAACACCAACTCTGTTTGCCACAACTATTCTGATACATACGGGTCCCCCGGGTCCCCTCGTATGTTCCTTTTTTCGTTGGCGATTGTTTCGTCTTGATTGCGATAGTTGGCTTCGTACCTTCTAGGCGATTTTCATGTTATGCAGATGGCAGAAGTTTCTAAGCGATTTTTGTGCCTTTTGAATGTTCCATTTTTTTCTCACTTCGCTTAAATGTCTCTACTTTCTATGAACAAGTTCTTAATAACTTCCAAACTGAACAAATGAAATAACTAAAGTTAAAATCGTGCATGTGTATTGCTTGGTACAGACATTTCTAATTGGACCCGTACGAAGTACAAAGGTCCTATACGTTTACTACAAACATTTTTATTGTAACATGGGGTAGGTCGACGTGGGAGTTGGGGGGATGCATCTATTATCGTCTAAATATGACGAATCAGCAATAAAAAAAATGTCCGTCCGTCCGTCTGTCCGTCTGTCCGTCTCCACTTTTTTTCCAAACGGCTCAACCGATCAGCCTAAACTTTTTTTTCCCCTGAAAGGTACATGCCTCCCATGATTCAAGTTCGAAGATGAGCAAAATCGATGATGTGGTTCCGGAGATATGGTCGAGGAAGTGACCAAAAACATGGTTTTTCGAGAGTCGGTGAAACTTTTTCGCAAATATCTCGGCAAGTAAAGCACGGAAATTGCTCAATTTGGTGTCAAATGAAAGCATTTGACACCAAAAAACTGGGGATTTTTTTTTGTTGAATCGGGTCAGGGGTCTGGGCACTGTGAGCCATGGAATGGGCGAAAATAAATTTCTCTGCCCAAAATGATAAGAGATAGTTTTTTTTCAGTATTTGCTTAAATACGCAATACAGAGATTTACTTTCAAAGGCAAAGTTGTAGAGAATTTTTAGCGAAC
>WJQU01000762.1:24963-35734 GCA_029228625.1 Pseudolycoriella hygida | reverse complement strand
GTTGGATTGTTTGCTTATTACTATATTAAGATACGTTCGAGTCTTTTTGCAGCATCTATTCTATTTGCCACATCTATTCTGTTTGTCACATCTATTCTGTTTGTCACATCTATTCTGTTTGTCACATCTATTCTGATACGTACGGTTCTTTGGTTATGTTTTTTTTCTATATACATTTGTATCACTATGTGCTGCTATTCGTACACGTGAAAGCAAAACATGTGTGCGAATAATCCTCTATATTCGCCAATCGAAAACGTGAATCAGTTCCATCAATTGTTCCACAGTAATTCCAAATGAAATTGAAAAAAGCTTAAAACTCTCTTATATTGGACTATAAATTATGAAATTATGTCTCACATTTTTAATGTTTTAGCATTTTAGAGTAAGCAAATCGTTAGAAAATCCTTCTCTCCTCACCTTTAGATGATATGTTAAGGTGCAATATAATTATTTCATCAAAATCCGACAAAATCATTAACCTCTAAGTCTTCCGTGTATGCATTGTGCAAGTCTAAAAATAAAATAGTCCAATTAGTCTTGTTTATTAAAAATAAATTATGCAAGACTAATGTGGAACAAGGTAATAATTAACTATCCGAAAAGAAAATTTTCTTCAAAATAAACATTTTAATTTGAAAAAAATATTTTAATTTTATATAAACGCTACGAAGCTACAAACACATAACACATTTTTAATAGCCTCATCTCCTCTCATTGAGCTGTGTGTTGTATATGCCTTTTAATTTAATAATTTTATAAGCAAAGAAAATTGTGTGTATTCGTAATACACGTAGCATCAAGGACCGAAAAAGAAAACTAACATACGCATGTCTTGTATGTTTATTAATAAAATTTGTTATACGCGTTTATTGTATTATTTTAAAAGTACGCGTTATATCGGCTAACCGGCCTCAATTTCACAAAAAGTCTTGAAAATTTTTTCTCATAAATAAAATCAAAACCCAAATATAAATTGAGATAAAAATAACTTTCAACAATTCAACCAGACAAGAGTATCGGAACAAAATTTTACTTGGAAAACATCTGGGTATGTTTGACTGCGTCAACTGTTGCCGAAGTGCTAACGACTTAAATCCAGTTAGTTTTATCATTTTCATTCCATGTTATCCATTTCATTCCACATGCTATTCCAATGTTCACTGATCCGGGAAATATATCCCACAAAACTAGATATTTTTCAGAAATCATCTATGTCCAAAAAATGCAGTTAGCATAACATTAGCGTGTGGAACGAATTGTATGGAATTTGAATTATGTTAAAGTCAACATTCAACCGTCGGAAAACGGCCGCTTATATCTTAAAAGGGGTTTCCAAAGGCCAACCCTCGACTATATTTCTGGTCTGTTCTCCACTCTCCGAGGTTTATTTGGAACAGTGAGTGTTTCGAACAGCACGACTGATAGTCAACGCTTTCGGTGAACGATACAGATCACGGATGTATTTTAGTTGTCAAATATCCTTTTAGTATCCCCAAACAGAGTGAAAATTATTAAAAGTAACTATACATTGTAAAACACATATTGTGTAAACAGCATGTTCGCAAGTATAGTATGTGTGGCACAGTGCACTTGAATCACTTAACGGAATTATTACGATTAGCAAATTCGTGCGTTCAACACGATCTGTATTTAACCGTAGTGATCAGGCGAGTGAACAACACTCTGAAAAAAGGTGATCTAAAATAGGACAATAACGGAATAGTAAAAGTGAAGAATTTATTTAAAGTGAAGATACACAAAAATGTACTTGAACATTAAAAAACAATAATGGCAACCAGAGGGATTCGTCGAAAGAAATCCTCACTGTCTGAAGTTAAAATAGCTGTATTTGGAGCCGCAACTGTTGGTAAAAGTGGTACGAGAAATTTTGTTTATAAACTATTTCTGTTTATTCGGCTGTGCTTTTTTTAACGAAATAATTTGTATAATTTATGGAAGGTTACTATAATGCGCTGTCCAAATCGTACCAAACTTAATTTTTTTGAATGAACTTTTTCTTACATGTGATTTCATGGTCGTTATGAAAAGTGTTGTGAATATTTTCTTGAAGGAAAATCTCGCCAAATTCATGAAATTGTGACTTTGACGCGTTGTACTGCAAACATTAAGTTGATAAAAGGGAATGGAAGCTTCTTCAGCTCACAGGTGGCTGTGGGTGTCGTAATTTGTAAAAATTAACAAAGAGGCATAGGAAAGTGAAGAAAGTCCAATTCTTCTGTTTGAAGAAGGAAATTTTCCAGAGAATTTGATGATGTGTTTACAAACCAATCAATAGTAAGCACAATGGGCCCAAACGGTGGCCTCCGTGCGAGTTCGATCTTAAGGGATCGAACATTTTTTTTTTATGAAAATAAATAAATTGGGTAAGTCGTTGGTTCTTTTAATTTCGAAACGGGAATGTCTTCACACTGTTGGACTGGGAGATTTTGTATTCGCAGTCAATATACAAGTTTCCTCTTTAATTTTTATGATAAGGTGATAAGTGAGATGTAAATTCATCATCATCATCAAAAAAACTTAGCCCAGTACAATAAGTCCATGAATGAATATTAATTTTATTGTCTACTTTTCTCAAGCTGACATGGAAAAAGAGTGGCTATGACTATTGTCATAACCCTCGTTAAAAAACGATGAAAACGTTACAAATAATACTGAATGAATGTTGTTGTTAATTAAAATATTTTTTGGCATTTTCTGCACACATGTAAGTTACGCTACGTGCTAGGGAAAGTTAAAGAAAGGTCCTGAAAATTCATTTTACTTAAGGACAAATATTTTTCTCCAAGCTGTAAAGCAAGTAACAATTGGTTGAACAATTGAATTATCGTATTTTATGAAAAATCGTGAGCGGGGCGAGCGAAAAAATTTTTGACGAAGTTTTGAAAAATTTAGTATTATTCATGGCGTTTCCATCTTTCCAAAATAATCCCATAACTTATTTTCACATGGAATTATCTTCTTCTTGGTTCGTATAATAACTCAAAAAATGTGAGTCAAATGTGTGAAGTTCCCTTACGCCTAAAATGTATACATCAACGGATTTTTCAAAACAGGCTACTCTAAGTTTTGACAATAGAATTTGTCCTTCAGTTCCCATATTTTCCCGAAATCCGTTTACACTATTCATAAGAAAATTTCCTAAATTTTAGCTGCAGGTTTTGTTAGTACCTAGCATACAGCTTCTGTTATAACGCTGCAGGGAAAAATGTTCTTGAGTACTATTCTTATGCGAGAAAAATAAAAAGTTTACTTAGAGTGGGATGTGAAATTTATATTTAAAAGCTGCGCCGCGGGCAAAATTTTTTCAAAATTGAATTGTACAATTGTTTTTCTATGAAAGTATACACTTCTGGTTACCATTTCATAGCAAAAATTCTAACAGCTCAGGATATGTGGCCGATAACCCGCCAATGTCGTTAAGAGTGTTAAAAGTTTTTTCTTGCAATATAGAACCGAAAATCTATTTCTATTTCAATAACGAAATGGAAACATTCAAATGAGATTGGAAAAGGAGCTGCAGGCGAAAATTTTAAGTATTGAAAACGATCATGACGTCAAGATTTATATTCTTTTCACAACATTCACAACAATTAAGTTTCGCCAGGGGGAGCACTGAATACGCTCAGGGAGCTTAGCCCCCCTTGCCACCACCTATATACGGGCCTGAGTTATTTACGTCACTAGTGTAAAAAAGGTGAAAAGTCAACTTTTTGTGTAAAATCTGTTGATACGAAAAGAATCCGAGATTCAATAGTCCCATAAAAAAGTTATTCTTTGTTTTTACTCCGTGTCTCTACTGTGACACTAACTTGGCTTCGACGAAATGAATGATTTTTAGTCGGTACGCATGCAAATAGTTTAATTCAGCAAATCGTAGCAAAGATCGTTACATTTTTTGTGTCCTATTTCAGCATTAACAGTAAGATTCCTCACAAAACGCTATATAGGAGAATACGATCATCAAACAGGCAACTAAAATCCTTTGCACATCATTTGATGTCGATTCTAACTTATGCTTCACTTTTAGAGAATCGTTACAAACATGAGGGACTGGTGGATGGTGAACCAATTCTTTTTGAGATTTTAGACACATGTCCTAAGGTTGTATACCAGCCTGCTTTACATGATACAAGTTACAGAAACAACTTGGAATTTTCAGAATGACGATGACGATGCTATTTCATCGGTTACAGCTGAGCATATGCAGTGGGCTGATGGCATCTTATTGGTTTACGCTATAACCGATCGGAATTCATTCAATTACATTCGTAAAGCTAAAGTGAATCTACAACCAGACATTCCAGTTACATTGGTTGGAAACAAAGTGGATATGGTTCACTTAAGACAAGTTAGCACTGAGGAAGGGGAAATATTGGCCAAAGATTTTGAGTGTAAATTTTGTGAAATATCGGCTGCGGAGCATGTTACACAAGTATCCGAAGCCTTCCATGATTTATGTAAGGAGGTGTTGCTAGCTCGACGAAAGTCGAAACAAAGTTTATTAGATCGAATGTTAGGTGGCACACGGACTTACAGTCGTGGAAAGAGTGATAGTGCTCTGCCAAAAGATTAGCAATTAAGTTTTTAGGTACATTGGTTTAAGTATGTCGTCCAGATTGTTAAGAGTGAGAGAGAATGTTACAAATTTGTTATAACTTAATTTAAGATTTTACTGAATTAAAAAAATGACACACGACAAAGCGTTTTTTAAGAAAGATGCGCTGCGCTGGGATGAATCTAAAGAATAAGTAAAAATATATTTGTTGAGTCACTTTAGAACTGCTGCTTTTGGTTTTTTTTTTTTAATTAGTAGATCGTGATATGGTCGGAACGAACGAGGTAGCCATTCAGTTCTGTGGCAAATACAGACTCTGACATATAACGAGAGACCCTTGTGTTTTTAAGAGTAATAGTTTTTATGCGCCGAAGCAAGAAATCAACAAAAAATTTTTTGATACAGTAATGTATGACTCATCTCCCTTGACAGCCACTGAGGTGTATAAAAACTTATGAGCTTCGATTTTTGCATCTACATGACGTTCACCCACTTGAAGTGAGATGCGTTCCTGAGATTGGTAAAAGCTGTCTATTGCATCTCCAGTCGACTTGTTTAACGTACATAAATCATTCACGCAAAGTACACTGATCGTATTACCTTAATTTTATTTTTCTGGTGTGGGATCAAATGCCTTGAAAATCAATAATTTAGTGCTTTGATTTTTAAATTTTCATTCTTATTTGATTTAAAAAGGCGGGTCTCGAAAAGGTAGCGAAAAGAGAAGAAAGTTACATTATGTGCCACAGTTTTAGCGTTCTACAAGAACCATCAAAAACCGTATTAAGAGCGATATCGCCAAAACTTCGACCAATGGATTTACCACGTATTTCGCATCAGGGCAAGTGATACATGCCTAGAATCGTGGTTTCAAGTTGAGAAATATGTATTTTTCCGATTTTTTTTAAAATCGATATTGTCGGACTTAGAGGCCTTGGAGTACATGGTATACAAAAGGGTCAAAAACAGTCTTTTGTCAACAACTAAAGTAATACGTGACCAATCGCTTTGTATTTGGTTATGAGTAACGGCCATAATAGAGGTAAGATTTGGGCCAACTTAAATTCACTAAAATTTTTCAATTTTTATCAAAGTGAACATCATCTGAAGTGATACCATCGAAAAGTGAAATTATGTCGTACAGAGAATTTCGAGGTAGATCACTTCAGCCAATCTGATAGCTGAGTGGCTAAGGTGAGCTTGGGCTCCTTTGAAAAATAATGGCTCTAGCAACAGATTGTAATCAATTTCTTGACACAATAATTCGGTTAGCACAGTTTCTGATAGCAAAATGTTTCACGGGGGTAATAAAACATCGATACTTTCGACATTTTTTCAGCTGACTAATACCGAACAAATACGTAAATGAATAGGAAACATTCAGAGACCCATAGTCTTTCATGTCTCTGAACGTCCTTCACTTGGATGGCTGTTTTGTTGGAAAAAAGTCCAAAATTCAGAACTAAAAAAAATAAAATTAACAAAACGATTTTTAATTTGATGCGGAAAAATATTTCTGGGGTTTTGATTGGCCACTTTTGTGGTGGCTAGGCCACATATATTTTGTACACTCTTACTTTCCCAGAACATTCTTGCCACAGAGACTTATACACCCTTGAAATCCGAGCACACTTTGGGCTCTATCTCCTTAACAACAATTGGTAACTGGTCGATGTCTCGGCCCAAATCTTACCACTATTATGGCCGTTACTCATAACCAAATACATAAAGCAATTGGTCTCGTAATTCTTTAGTTGTTGACAAATAACTGTTTTTTGACCCCTGTGTGCACTATGAACTCCAAGGCCTCTAAATCCGACAATATCGATTTTAAAAAAAAATCGGAAAAATACGTATTTCTCGACTTGATACCATGATTTTAGGTATGTTACACTTGCTTTGATCCGAAATACGTGGTAAATAAAGTTCTCGAAATTGCTCTTAATATGAAATGCTGCTATTGAGTTTTCTCGTGTGATTGGAGGAAACAAAAATTAACACCTATGGTAAGTGTGCATTTCTAAGAGAGATTGCAGTCCTTTAAAACTGGCTGTTATGTTACACTTATAAAATAGAATTGGGATAGCCAGGAGTAAAATTTTTGCGAATTATCACCCGAGGAAAAATCACCCGCACAAATGGAACAGCAATTTGAAGCGAGTAAATTTATACAAGAAATTTTATATATGTATAAAGAAAATATCCTTCCGGGTGATAATTACCAAAATTTCTACTCCGGATTGTAATTCCCCGAAGGATAATAATCGTCACCTTTGGGATTTCTGGAACAATGTCTTGATTTCAACGGTAACGCGCAGACGCGGCAGCAATTCATTGTTGTTTTCACCTTCCTACAAAAGATAATTTAAAACACAAACAAATGAAATTATGTTTTTCTTTTATTTAATTTTGTAATAAACATTTAGTTTCAACATTTACATTTTTCAGTAATATTATTTCCAATATTTTGACTTTTATTGCGCTAAAGTGAACACTTAATTTTATTTATCAATTTTATTTTTGGTTAAATTCTAGGAAAATTTACAAAAAAAAAGAGAAACAATTTTCTCTGTGCGACGATTTTCGTCAGTTTTCGAAAATTTACCTGGCAGAAATCCACGTTGAATTTGTTACCACTAGGAAAGAGGATTATATCGAATTTTATTTAATAATTTTTATTTCACATTCATGTATTGTACATAGTAAGTTAATCGTTTACAGTAATTCTATCACAGTCTATATTTTAATTTTAGTAGAAAGAATGTCCAATTCACAGTGAAAAGGAAGATTCATTCATTCATTTCATATTTGTTTTTCTCGAACTAAAGCAATGTGGAGGTCAAGAAGTTTCCTTGGGGGAGTGAAAACTCTATAAGACGGATACGCAAAATAGGATCGTAAAAGAGCATGCAAGTAATTTGTTATGGCGGACATATTGTTGGTTTGATATAGACTGGCCTTTTAAACAAAATTTTTGTTTGGGCCAATTACCATTAATTTCTTATCAAAAACAATTTTTATTTCACAAAATTGGTTTTACACCATCCGTTCTATAAAACAATAACGAAATATGAAGCCTGTCAAAATAAGTAGTTTGCGTTTGTGTGAGTGAGAATTTGCACGTATACACAGGCGAGCTTTTGCTTCACGATTACGGATTAGTAGATTACGTCCTTGCTTGGAAATTTGTTGTCTTGACTAGTGGGAGGTTTGTAGCCCGAGCCGAATGCAATGGCTATAATCCACTAGTCAAAACAACACATTTACAAGCAATTACGTACTGTATTTTACATGCTTGTGGAATGTAAATGCGAAAAACGACTACCAAGGTAAGGTCGGTAATGAGCTATTTACATGCCATAAGCACGTAAAATTATTAACGTCAGTCTGCACCGTCTGCACTCAAGTAATATATCACGGGCAGCCTGTATTAAACAATATACGAATATAATACGCCGAGACATGAATATTTGCTTGGCTACTGTATACATACAATCACACACTTGATGTATGAAGAATAACTTGGTCATAGAAGAGAGTTTTATCAAAACAACGCTATCCACTGCAATTTGGTTTTTGTGTTTTGTCAAATATTTTGAAAAATATAAGAGATACAAGCAGAGAGATATATAGGCAATAAAATTTGCTATAAAAATGGTCTTGTAGTATTTTTTTGTATATCTTTGAGTTTCCGAGATATTTCATAAATTGCAATTAGTAAAAGTAATGGACTTAACTGTTTTTGAAAAACACTCTTCATTTACGACAATAATGCGTCTCATAGCTCAAGTAGTCTCACTCCCAAGTCTTGTTTTAGTGAGTTCATTAATTTGTTTTTTAATCTCATTCGAGTACTAAAGTTCAGATTATCGAAAAAAAATAAATATAAAGTTAAATATAAACCAACGTTTGAATCTGTTGGGACCAAAAGTCGGTCTATTCCAAATGTCAAAAGAACGTTTAAAACGTCAAAATCATAGAGCAAGCGAGCAATAACTTTTGATCCCAATCCTTTCATTTCATAGTGATGTAATGATGATGCTTATTCTCAGCTCTTATGTGATATTGGCGAATTTAGAAAATCATGGAAAAGTATCTTCACCATGTTCCTAGGCCCTCGTTATAGCTTACAGAAACACAACGACGAAAAAGAGACATCTCCTTTTCGGACTTTAAATCGGCGAATCACAAAATTAAAACGAAGATTTAATATTATTTTTTTGGGGATCGATTGTTTGTAAAGAACATAATAGGATAATTAAAGATTATTAACGTTCAAACGAGACCATAAATGATTGCATTAAATGTATTATGGTTGTAATTATATTATGTTATATATATTATATTATGTTATTATAACCACATTTATTACAAAAATATGGTGATCGCTCCGAACAAACGGGTGGTGGCTGCAAACATATTATAAAGAAATGTCATGAAAATCAACTTTCTCATTTTAATGAATTCACTCGTCGCGTGGCTAACATTTTTACTTATTTTAACCGATTTCCAGAAAGAGAACGAAAGGTTTTCATTGGGTAGGATACTTAAGACATATAACCGCCTCAAATTGCGATTCACATGATACCTCAAGCCTTAGTGGCTTGTCGATAAAGTCAACAACGTAAAAGTTACAGTAATATATTAGGCCAATTCCCTTCAATGTTCAACGGTTAATTTTTATCTCTGGTGAAACTGAATAAACCAGCATAGAGGCTGGAATAAGTTTAACCGCACAAATAAATTTAACTGTGTGGTTAAATATTGAAAGGAATACGCCTAATGTTCTTTAAATTGGCGAAAAATAGTTAATTCTTTCGGATGACTTCTTTAGAGTAAGATATGTGAGTCGATAAGTGCTAAAGTGTTTAGAAACTATTACATCAACCCATTACACATAATTTTCATCCATAATTTCAATGTCCTTAAGCCTAAATATTTTGTACATTTCATTGAATTTTCATATATTTACAATTTAATACACTCATATTGCTACAATACACTGAGCTTTTTATCTTTATTTTCAAATAAACTTATTTGTCTTTTAATATTTACATATATTTAAAATAAAACTCTAAACACACACACGCATTAGTTACATAAGTAAATAGTACAGATTTCAGACGTCAGCTCGCTAACGTTTACTATGTACAACAATTGTCTCTCACAAAATTGCAAAAAGTTAACTTTTCTCACAACTTTCCGCTGAAGAAATTTGGTTAAAAGCCACTTCCCGACGGTGATGGTCATGCATAATGGGGATAGGAACCCAAATGTGATGATACATGTGAGGGTGTCACATGGTTCATTGAATGCGTAGGGTATAGATTTGACGCTGGACTTCCCCAATTACTCCACGATGCAGCTGCTGGGAATATTGAACCTGTAACATAAATGTCAATAGAAATGCTGTTCATGAAGGCATGAAATCAGATTTCATCTGGCTTGCATCACTTCTATTTACACATTTTTTTGGTTTTTGCAATTCAGGCCAGAAAGGAACGAATGAGTTGAAGTGTCTCACCGCATATGGTGTTAATGACAGATTGACTGAGTCTATTGTCGTTAAAAGGCGGCCTATTCCAACTGTCAGAATGACATTTTAACGGTCAAATATTTAGATTCTCTTTTGATCAATATAATAAGAGCGCGTACAGCTTCGGTTCGATAAGTTTCACTGGTTAAAATTCAGGCACGCCGACTTCCACGGTACGCCGGGGCTTAAGCCCCCCAAGACAAAATTTCGAAGTTTCATCTTAACTTGCTTTACACCAAAAGCATTCACATGATTGACAAGAAATTTTTCACGTTTCGTACTCTCAAAATACAGAAGTACGCAACACAATACCATAGTTTTTACGTCAATAAGACAACAATAAATACTAATGAATAATCAGTAAATAAGTAATAATCAGTAAATAAGGAATAATCAGAAAATTTTGACCCTGAAAATTTTGATAGTCAACCTTTGCCTGTGGTTATAACTTTGATTGAATCATTTTTTATTTTTTAATATAATTTGACTGGCCACTCCCGGAGTACAGACCTGATCCCATTTTTTTTGTTTTTTTTAGATTTTCAAGCAAAATTTCAGGAAGTTTTTTTTTTAAATAATTTTTGGGGTGGAGGGGGTAAGGGGGAAAATTTCAAAAGTTCGCCTATACATCCTCCTTGTCTCCAAAGGTTTTGTAT
>WJQU01000762.1:0-24943 GCA_029228625.1 Pseudolycoriella hygida | reverse complement strand
GGGGGTCTGAGCGTAGCGTTACACAACGTTACAGGGTAGAGCGGAAGTAAGGCAGTAGTGTTACGTAACGCTACATATTTCAAACAAAGACGGAAGAAAAAATTTTTCCTAAGGAAATGCAAATAAAACTCAAATTGTAAGGTGTTTAAATTGATATTTTATTTTCAAGTTTTTTCAATGAGAGAAAATTATAGTTTGATCATCACGATTAAATTATTTCGTATTACTTCGACTGAGTATTAGTTCGACGATAAAAAAAGACATTAAAAAGGTTTTACTCATTCAGAAAACAGTGATATGAGGATATCAGCGATCTTACGTTACATTTTATCCAATTATACCATGGACATGATTTCTGCATTAATATTTGGCCAATAAGTATCTGAGAGGCAAGTCACAATATGATTACAAAACATTAGATATGTTTGACACGAACATAGTATATTATTAGGATATATTTGCCTTAGCAACACCCCACTCTGATTATCGTATCGCCCCTAAAATACCTTAGCGAGAAAACCACACATAAGATTAAGTTATTTAAAATAAATTATCAGGAGCTCAGTAGGCTTGCCCGTAGTATAGATTGTGTTCATGAATTGGGAAATTTAAACGTTGATGAAGCGGTAATGAGATTTAATGAACTAATACAAACATTACTTATCAACATACCCAAAGTAAGGCGCTTCACAAATAAATTTTTCTGTTGGTATTCAAACGAATTGATAAAATTAATTAACTGTAAATCCGCTGTCAAGCATGTTCACGTTGTTAAGAAAAAAAAATAATTTGGACACCTCCGAAGACAACAGACTATTCTCTGATTTACGTAAGCAACTGGAGAAAATGCAGGAACAATGTGAAAACTAATACGTTTCAAATATTGAAAAAAACTTGTCATCTAATACAAAATGCTTTTTCTCCTTCACTAATAAAACGCAAAAAGCAACAAACTCGTTACCAAATATATTAAATCACAATAGCGTCATTGCAGCTGATAGGCAATCTCTTAGTAACTTATTGGCTGATTATTTCTCATCTTGTTTATCAAAAACCAGATCGAGAAATTGTAAATGGCAAAACATATGAAGGGACCTGGGACCCGTATGTATCGGAATAGATGCGACAAACAGAGTTGATGTTACGAAAAGACTCGAATGTTTACTTATGTTGCCTTAACTCTTAAGTATGTGCAATTTCGTCCTCATTAAATTGGATTGAAAATTGCCGAAATGACAATATTGGAAAACCCTTAAAATAAGCCCAGAATTTAAAACCTACCTAGGGCACTTAGCAGAGGCCTCTGACCCATACATCCAAAGACAAAAAAGTTCGCCTATCGTGTTGGGTCGCGTAGCGTGAGTTGGACCCACACTAAGGACTCTATAGCCCGAACCACCACAGATTTTCACTAATTTCATTTTGGTGATTTTCTGATGTTCATATCTCTCATTCAAAACCTTGACGAGCGATTTCTGTTCTGATTTCGCAGTGATATAAATGAAAAAGTTCCACCAACCTTCAAAAACCCACGTTTTTCACCACTTTTTCAACCGATTTTGCCCAAATTAAACCAAACCAAAATCAAAAAAGTTCCATAAGTTGTGAGGCATGCCCAGACCTTTCAAACAAAACAAAATTTATGAAACTCGGAAAAGATTTACTCGAGTTATGTACAAAAGATCAAAAACCACTTAAACAGCCCTAGCTCATTGGCCCTTGGGCCGACAGTGCCCAGATTCAATCCCTAAAAGAATTTTTCGATTACCTTTCAGGGAAAAAAAGTTTTTGAAAATCGGTTTTACTCGAGTTATCGTGTTGACGGACGGACATTTTTTTTTATTGCTGATTCGTCATTTAAAGACCATGATTGGTGCTCACCCTCTACTCCCGGGTCGAAATTCGACTGGTTACAAACGTCGTGGTAAACGCAATAGACCTCTTTTCGAAGAACTTTGTTCTTCGTACGGGTTTAACAACTTCTATATGATTTTAGAATGTCTAAGTAAAATCAATCCTTGTCAAATTGGATCAATATAAAAGTCCATAGCCCTGATGACATCCTCGCCATCTTCTATAAGAATTTATCTGATTCCATTAGCTTACCACTGTCCATCTTGTCTAACAAATCTTTGAAAGAAGGAAAATATCCCAACATAAGGAAAATCAGCTATGTTCTACCTACCTTTACAAGTGGTAACCGTTCCAAAGTCGAAAACTACAGGCCTATAAGTATGTTATGCGCGATATCGAAAATCTTTAATGTTTAATGTTTAACAGTATTTATGCACATGTCAAAGATTAAGTGATTTCCAACATGGATTCGTACCAGGTAAATCGGTCCAGTCTAACTTATTGGAATATGTCAATTTTATTGTCGAATCAATCTCAAATGGAAGACAAGTTGATACAGTCTCCACAGACTTTTCTAAAGCCTTCGACAATGTCTCACATAACTTACTTGTACAAGATTTGGCAAAGGTTGGCGTGGAATGTGCCTAAGGACGCTTGGGGTATCAATAGTTATTTACAACACTATAAGAGAGAAAAAAAAGTTCTCCACAGTCATTAATTTGAAAAGTTAATACGCAAATCAATAAGACTGACTCAGATTCGGGCTTCAAACATACTTTTCAGAACGAAAATTGTTTGTCCCACTTTCAAGAATAAACCAAACGAATGTTTGAATTATGCGGGTGTCTGAGGCAAGTGTTTAAAAATATCAAAATGTTTGTTACCTGATGATGATGTCATTCCATGATGAGGACTCATAAATGACGTTATTTTTGTGCTATGGTGATACGGTGTCATAAATAAATCACTTTGATACTTATAAGCGGGGTCACTTGCGGCTGGTTGTGTTGCAGCGGCTAATCCTTGAAAATCGAACTTATAGGCGTATCGCTTTCCATGGACTTTTGTCATAATGTTCTTATCGTAATAATATCTAAAAAAAAGAGTGTGGTTGCTGGTTATATAAAAGGGCTGAATAAAATTTTTCGCCATCTTATACTCAAAGTGTCAATGGATCAATACATTTTAAGATGTTAATAAAAACGATAGTGAAAAGTGTTCAGATAAAAACGCTTGACGCACATGGAGCAATATATATCTTATCGCCTATATATCTCCTGCTCCTATATGGCAAACGATGGTTGGGGTTGCGGGAGACGGTGATGAAGCATAAAGAAAAACTTATCATTATCAAACACTTCATTTTTTGCAGAATTATTAATCAGCGGAAAGCCCCTTAGGAGGAGAAACGTGTCACAAGACATTTCTTCTTTCAAAACAACTGATATCAGTTGAAGTGGCTCTCGAAGCTACGATATGCGCTATCATCAAAACATTTTTTCAAATTTAGACAAACGCATAAGTTGATCAACCATTTACCATAAATTAGATCTGGATTTTATTTATAAAACCATGCAGGAAAGAGAAACGTTTGGAAAAGAAAACTAAAAACAGTGACGCTGAAACCTTGGATAAAATAATGTGGCTGTCAAACTGCGGCTGTCTTTTCAGTCCACTTTGTTGGCTAAACAGCTGAAATTTTACAGCGATCAAAATTAAAAGTGGGTGATTGTAACATCAATTTAGAATTTTGATAGAAGATGATGAGAGGGACACAGAAGGATACGATTCTGAGTCAACTATAGAAACAGTTAAATGTCCCGAAAAAATTGTATTCCTCTTTTGAACTCAATGTGGATACATGTTGCATTTATCACAAAGAGAAATTCATAATTCTCGAATCCAGAAAGCAGAAAGTAGAAAAAGAAAACCAAAGGAAAAAAAACAAAACAAAATTCCCCCAAACATCACACAAATCAGTTTTTCGCATCAAACAGTCTTTTATATTATTTTATATTTATTACGCACAGCAAGAGGGTTGTGATAAAGTATGTTGTGAGGGTTACGCCTTGTGTACAAATTAGCAACGATTGAACAAAATCGAGTTACTTACTCATTATTGTTTGTTCAGAACATTTTCTATTTCAATATCGTTGAAATGTTGGTGCTCTATAAGGGGAAAATAGTTGTCGGAATATGAAATGTACATTCAGCTAATGCCATAATGATCGGCAACAATATTCCACATACAAATCGGTTTATTATAGTCAGAAGCTAGAAGTCAACACCAAATCATCAGAGGGGGTTCACTTGCTATAAAAATATGCATACTGTCTACGCCGATTTTTTCGTGTCTCGAAATTTCTCCTATATTTTATAGATACCGTTTTTTAATTTTCAGCTTGTTATAGGATTCGGCAACATCGACAATTCGCGTTGCATGGCCGAATCGAGTTACAAATCGATTGTTACTTTTCGGCAATAATGAACTTTTGGATGAATCTTTTTATTGGAGTGACATACCCGTGTCAAATCATCGAAAGTGTTGCTGACAATTAATTGTCAGATGGCGTTATAATTTTTGTCTTTTTTGGGTTGTGTTCTGTACGTCTCAATAGCCCCAAATAACTTAAACGACTGAAACACAGAATCAAATCCGAATCCCAATTTCGAACGGTTTTTTATTTTTTAGTGAGAATTTCCATATACTTGCCGGGGAGGTAGAAAGGGAGAAAAAAATTTAACATCATAGTGTCGTAAGTACCTATTGTACCCCCTAACAGACCACCACAGTTGCATTTTAAATCAACATAAAGTTGTTTTTCGTCCCACCCAGAGTCGAATAACGTGTTTCGCATAAATATTTCATCTGTCTATCGTTTCGCTATATTTAAAACGTAAAATTTTCGTTATTTTTGAAATTAATTGAAATCTAACTATAAATAAAACATTGAGGGGAATTTTCACACGTAATGAATGTGAATCTATCATGAATTTTTATTGAATTTTCACACATCGATCCGAAAGCAATTATTTTGATTGATCGTATAGAACGGCAAATGGAAATTGAACTGAAGATGAACAAGTAGTACACATTTCCATCCGAATTTATTAAAACAAAATGTTGAATTTTACAGAATTTGTCTGTACACAAACGATATGCGTTTGTATATTTTTTAAATAAAGGAAATTATTTTACTAGAGCTTCTCCAAGGTCTCCGAGTATTATTGTGTATGAGAAAAGCAAAAACCGACACGAATTCCAACAAACACACATTATTTTCTGTATTTTTCCGACAACTTGCGTCATATCGAATTGAACATAAAAAAATCCCAGCCCCTCTGAAGACGATGTTTCAATGGATCCGTTGATGACATCATATGAATACTCACGAGATTTTTATAATACCACCCATGGGCAATTTTACTCTTCATATGAAACGTTGGCTTCTCCAAGTTTTATTACATAAGGAATCCTTTCGTTTACATTCATTGGTTACCAAACTTCACATACATTTTGTCATTAATTAAAGTGTTATTTACATTGCGAGGGTGGAGGTAATACATATAAAGAAAATTAGTCAGTCTCACACAAACACATTAAGCTTAGTGTTTTGTAATGCGCACGTTTTGCTCGAGTATCAAAGTGTGAAGTTATAATATACGCTTGGTTTTCTTGTAAAGGAAATAAATCAGTAACTACAAACGGTTGAAGCTATTAGCGACACTAAACTGAGGCTGCAAACGTTCTTCAACCGAATGACAAAGTTAAAAACAATCCAAGAGTTTTGGGTAGCTGAAATTATGTAATTTCATTCAAATTGCCTTCTACGCTGTTCTAACGCACTTCAGATACGAAATTTTCGTTTGATGTAAATATTTTGTGGCATTTGGTTGCTTTAATTAAAGCGTTGTGCAAAATTAGTTGGTATATGGGTCCTTCATGAACTGGTTGAAGTCATTCTTGCTTATATGGGGATTAACTGTGAGAACATAAAGTTTAGAACTTATTGTCAAGTTTTATTGGCAGACGATTATGGAGCTGATGGTTTTGCCTTATTGTTTGTCAGATTTCCATTATCACCCCGGGATAACTTGAGTATTTGCCAATAATTTACTCTTAAAGACAACTCTTGATCGAACTTCTGAGAGGAGAAAAGTCGGTTAAGTCTGTCAGGAGATAACATGGCCGAAAAAATGATCTTTTTGAAGATTGGCGAAACGTTCCATGTGTATCTCAGGTGTAGTAACTCTCGTAGAATAATCACTGATCCCATTGACTACACCACCTTTTAAGAAAGAATTTTGATTCAGAGTGTGTTTCAGTAAATATAAAGATAAAGCATTGTTTTCCAAGTGAAAATTTCTCAAAAAATTAGTGGTGGAAAATACTTTAACTATCAGATTTATTATCGTTAACATAGGATTAAACGTCGCCGAAACAACTGTCAAAAAATGAACCGTCACCGTCGAAAATAATTTGTACACCACTACATGAGAACTGAAAAACATAACGTCGCCACCGAAACATTTTCCATCGGCGCCATAACTCGAAATTCAACAACTTGACTATGACTGATTCTCAATTCAAAAATTCTCTTGCGTCGCTGAAAAAAGTGTCGAAAAAGTGCGCTGCCGCCGAAAATATATTTGATGTACGTTGAAATGCGCCGCAACGAAGACCTCCTTGCGCCGATTTTAGCTGCTGGCGCGCCGGAAATAAACAAAAACTTATTTCGTCGTCGCCAAAGTTTTTGATCGGCGAATGAGTAACGTTTCACTTTTCATTTATTTATTGTTATCATTCGACAATGCTCATAATGTAGCAACGAGCAACAATTAACTTATTTACCATACGGCTGGTGGGTACTATCTCTTGATCACTTCCGTACATCAAATTGCTCTTTCGATAAAGCTATAACTCACATGAAAAATACCGTCAAATCACTTTATTCCCCGACGGAAATTTCTCGTTCATAAATGAGACGATGCCCGTCGGCGTTTGTTTTCTCCCGGAAGAAGGTGTTTAACGCAATTGATAATTTGTAATTGAAAACAACTCACGGAACAATCATTTTTAAAGAAGTTCACTTCAAACCAGAAAAATTTTCGCACTAGGCGAAACTTAGTTGTACTTTGAATTCGTCTAAAGAAACCTTAAGGGTTTTTTGGAAAAATTAATGAGAAGTAAATTATTTTGCCTACACACTTAAATGAAATTCTGATAAAAGAACAACCTAAAAGGAAATTACTTTTTAATTTATTGCCAATAAAATGAATCCATATTTGGGGTCTCATTAAGTGAAAAGATCAAATAACTCATCGCCCCGTTGAAATACAGTCAAAAATTACATTATGGTCTTTAATGAAGGGGAAATCCAAACAATGGGCGAAAATCAAGACACTTTTTTCCAATATACACCCTCGTCATGTATGTAAGGACACCACAGTAATAATGGTCAAATCTTCCTACAACGATATCAACACAACAACTTTTCCCATTAATATGCCAATTACACTGTTTAATACAATAAACGAAATGAAGAAAATGGAAATGGAATGGACCAGCCGGCATTCATATTCTTTTCATATTGAATGTAAAATGAGAAAATAAAAAGCAAACACCAAAGAGAAATATTGCCAAAGCAAAAAATAAATTCTGTTGAATGATTTTTACCTTAACGCACGACTAAGTTTATCATAATTCATATTCGGTTTGGATTTACGTTCACCCCATCGTCTGGCTACTTCATCTGGGTCAGTTAATTTGAACTCGCCATTTGTTCCTTCCCATGTTATGCATCCAGCGTTGCTTGAATCACTAAGTAGTTCCAATAGAAATTGCCACAATTGAATTTGTCCAGAGCCTGAAATGTGATACGTGTTTTTAATATTTCATAAAAATTAAGTTGAAGAACTGTGGAAGCCTTCATGTTGTTGTTGCTATTACCTACCAATGGGAAAAAAACGGATATTTTTTTGATTTTGACGCAGATTTTTGCTGCTTGTCGCAGATAAAAGATCAACATTAGCAAAGTAGAGATATTGTTCGAAATACTCAAAAAGAAAAAAGCCTTCAACTTGTAAATTGTGTCTGTGTCTGTGTCTGTGTGTCTGTATGCTCGAGCGATTTCCTTAAAATTTTCAGGGAACGTCAGTCTCGGCCCCAAATGAAAAATTTCATATGCCGCTTTTCCGGGAAAATTCTGGAAAAGCCGTGGCATGTGGAAAAGTGGTCAAAGTGGTGATGCACGGAGTTTTCGAATTTTAGCTCCGAAGTGACGATAGCTAGAGAGTTGGTTTCTTCGGGAAAGTTATAGAGTTTTATCAGGAGAATTTTTTGATATCATAAGAAAATGGTTGCCAGCTGTCATAGCGGCGCCATCTTGGATTTTCGTTTATGCTTCTACGGTTTTCGAATTTTAGCTCCGGAATGACACTACTTAGAGGGACGGTTTCTTCTACAAAGTTATAGAGTTTCATCAGGAGAACTTTTTGGTATCATTAGAAAATGGCTGCCAACTGTGAAAGTGACGCCATCTTGGATTTTTTGCTAAATTCTGTATAAGAATACCTTGACAGTTGGTTTCTTCAGGAAAGTTATATGAATCAGTGGGAAGAATTCGTGACACGATGTGTTCCGAAGGTAGCCGAAGGTGACATGAAGTGTTCCGAAGGTAGCCGAAGGTGACACGGAGTGTTCTGAAGGAAGGCGAAGGTGACACAAAGTATTTTGAAGGTGATAAAGTGTTTCGATGGTAGCCGAAGGTGTTTGAGAACAAATTTTTTCGGAGAAAAATTTTTTTGGAGAAAAAACTTTTTAGTATAAAATTTTTTTTGGAGAAAATTTTTTTTGGAGAAAAATTTGTTTCGGAGAAAATTTTTTTGGAGAAAATTTTTTTCTGAGAAAATTTTTTTCGGAGAAAAATTTTTTTTTAAGAAAAATTAGGGAAGAATCAATCATACTGCTAACTCAACGTTGCTTTTCCATAAGCTATAAGTTTCGAGAATATCATTTTCGCTTGCATTCACGTGAATGAAGTGTATGAAACACGTAAGGATTTGAGATCACATGAATTTCAAATTCAATATAATTGTGTCCTGAGATTAATTTATTAAGCGAGCTTTACAACAAAAGGGTGGTCCCTACAGTGAACGGTAAAATGATTTAGCATTTACGAAGACGAAGTATTGGTCGGAAAAATACAAATGTATTCCGCCACCTCACACTCACACATTGAATTGGATGATTAACTTATTTCAAACAAACTAAAAGAGAGCGCCCTTTTGATGAACTCAAAAACGATCAATTTACAACTAAATAGGCAATTTCGTTTATAATGATTGATGATTGTTGAATCAAAGTAAAATCAAAATGTAATATTGTGAATATAAATAGCCGTTTCATTGCGTTTGAACAAAACTAAAATTATGATTGAGAGAATCAAATGCGAAACCCCCAGGAAAAATTAGTAACGCTGTTTCATCACATGACGAAAGTAATTTACGTTTAATTTCTTTTTAATTATATTTCATAAAATATATATAGGTTTTTAATGAAGCATAATTTTTGATAGTTATTCGGATACCGATAATGCAGAAGTTACAGTAGCGTTAATTTCATTATAAAAATTCCAAGATTAAGAGTTACGAAAGCTTACAGTGTTCATACAGTAACACCTGAGGCACTAATTTTCCTTCTTTTCGTGACATATTTGGGGCAAATGATCTGTTTCGTTGACCGATACACGCAACATTTTTCCACTTTTCCACAAGCAATTTAAGAAAAATTAAATTTCTATTGGATACTTGTAAATGTTAGAATAAGAAGTCTCAAGGTTTCAAACATTTACAGAAGTCTTTCGTTGTATCCTAAAAAGTATCATCATTTTTTTCTGGAATAAACAACACCCGTGTATTTCAAGAAAAAGTTGGGATTCATAAGTTCACTTCACATAAACCGAATTACACATCCTAGTGTATAATTCATACGCACCAACCTGTATTTCCCACTTTTTCTCTAAAAAATATTCCAAAATCACTGATAATTCGCTAATTCATTTTTCGGTGGACTTAATTTCTAAATGTAACGCTTTGATTTCTAAAGATAAATTTACATTGACATAAATCAAAGCGTAACATTTCTAAAGTAATACCTATGTAGAGCATTTTAGCTTTTTCGAAACTTTTACAGGTAGCACAAGTTAGAATGAGAAATTCTACTTTTACCTACCTTTCACCTAACTTTTTATCAAAGATTACTTGAGCCAAATTTACAAGTTTCCGTCACATACGAGTTAGATTACGTGCTTGAATGGGTTCTCAAATGGATGCGAATAATTATCAGCTGAACCGAAATTCAGCACAAAATAAGATGAGGTCAAACTGGAAAACGCAGAGCTAATGACCAACACCAATAATGTATGAGACTAGTATGTATGAGACACTCAGAAAACTGTCGACACTAACACATATTTTAAAATCTTGCCCCATAAACACAAATAAAATCAAACAAACAATGAAACATTATGCATTTCATGTTACAGTCACAATTCTTGTGTGAAAATGCCAGTCTTTCCATAATCTGTTGTAAAGGACTTAATTTCTAAATGTTACACTTTAACTTATCTCAAAGTAAATTTTCATTTAGAAACGTCAAAGTGTAAGAATTAGAAATCAAATCCATTGTGGATCAATGATACTTATTGAGTGACCTCAAAATTGATTTGTAACAATTCTTTCGTTATTTAAAGTGAATGCCTGGATGATATTTCTGTAAAGCATTCTCCTTGGGATCGTTCAATTGACTGTCCATTACCGTAATTATCTATGAAATCAGCGTGGAAATAAATCAATGGTATGCACAAGGAACAGCATTTATTGCGAGGAATAAAACTTTTATTGCATTTGTTAATTTATTCGTTTGTATATATCACCGTAAGCACATACCATTCCAATCACGAACAAATGAGGAAAAGTAAAGTGTGCACCAGCGTTGCGTGTTTTTAATTTGTCTGTCGAATACTTACTATTATCGAAAATTTGCTTACATTTAGTCGATGGCACACGACCTATATAAATGTGGAAAATTGACCACATAACTAAATACAAAGAAAGGAACGAAAACAATCCCCCTGCATACTTAACTTCACGAATATATTAAATTTCGACCTACAGTCATTTCTGATTTTTAACTTAAAATGAGTCAAAACAGCAAAGTCAAAGACTGTAGTTTAAATAAAGGTAACCATGACATGCGTCATAAATTACACCTTTATTTGATTTACATTTGTTATCTTTTGATGATCGCCGAATGCGCCAGAATAAATTTTCAAATCTTTTATTTTCTGAGGAAATTAATTTATGTATTACGTAATACCGAAATGCAATGGGGAGGTTGGTTTGGGAGTTTTAACTTCATACCAAATCCACCCTCAACACAAAAATGTTTTAATGTGATAGATTTATGGTGAAAATAGTTTAGCTTTAAAATTATGTTTTATGCATACACTTTCAATTAAAAAGGTGTATGGACGAAGTGTAATCACCTGGTTAGGGTGAATTTGTGTTATAAATTATTCGAATAGAATATTAATCACTAGAACGATATAGACATAAATTTCCAAGGGATACATGTGAAATTCTAGTCTTAACCATAACTCGCCACGAATGAAAACATAAATTCAAGCCGAACGGATTAACGCAATTAAAATTAAAATTGCTCAAACCTTGAAAAAATACGCTCCCCTTGCTAGAGCCCACATTTGGTGATCTCGAAATCTATATCCCAATTCAAATTGGATTTGATTGAGTGAGAAACCAGGGAGCTGTTCACTTTTTTGAGGAACCAATTTTAGTGCACATAATCGTAAAGTATGTGTTTACTGTCTTCTTCGGCTCTACACGTCGAAACGACGACTGGTAAAAACGACTACTACAAAATAGCCACTAGCCTTTCAACTACTACATATACAATAACTCCATCCATTAAACGACCTACTTAACTATTTCGTTCTGCAGTAATGAGAAGTAACTTTTTTAATGATGGGAGATCGCCAAACAAAACCCCACCCCTACATCCCGCAAAGGGAGTATATTCCCCCCACATGCCCCTCGCCTTGCTTTTTTCCTCTCATATTCCTTATTATTTATTATGGGAAACATCTTATCGTCACAAAATTCACACTATTAGCTCAACTAAATTCATTTTGATGGAATGTATATATTTTAACATAAACGAGTCACTGGGATAAACAAAATAATCGGAAACCAAAACAAATCATTAACTTATCAATGGTCATATGTGTTTCCCTAAGTTTCGAAGTAGAGGTAAGATGGAAAAGAAGGAAAATATGTGAACGCAGATCAAATGCCAGACTTCAATCGTATCGGTTCATTTTTCTGAATGTTTAATTAAATCCAATTTTGTGAATTAAAACAAATTAGTTGAAGTGGCCATAATACGTTGCGATAATATTAATGAGTGAATTTAAATAGTTTTGAGTGAAATTACGTGTTTTCGAAAACCGCCATAAAACCACCACAAAACAGTCGTCGACTGTTTTTAAAAACAGTCGATCGGCTGTTATTGAAAACAGCCTTCTGAAAAGTCATCAACTTAAAATTGAGTTTCTGCTGAAATTGACAAAAATACATTGACTGCATACATTTTAAGATTAAAGGAGTAAAGGAGTAGTTAAGGTACGATTTTATATTAGGATGCGATGCGATTTTTTCTGGCGCTACCTGGCGCTACAAATACATGTGTTTACATGTAACGTTTGACAGTTCTTACTCGCATCGCACGACCCATGCGATTTTTTTTTCGCATGTTAAAATTGTTATCGCATGCGATTTTTTGTTATTATTTTCATTATATTTTAACTAAAACATAAACAGTAAACACTTTTTCATCTTATGACATGTACCGGACATGTAATAAACATATAAAATGAGCATAATTTGTAATTTTGTACGTGCGAAAAAAATCGCATCGCATCCTAATATAACTACTCCTTAACACTCGATTTATCGAGTCGTCCCATAAAGCCAATATCTGGAGAAGAAAATTGTTAAGGCTGTGAACACGCACGAGACATTGAAAACGTATTTTGATAAAAATTCTCTTTGTTGAAATGTCAATTTTGACGTGAGAACAATGAAAATTTTTTATCAAAACACGTTCCAGTGTTTCGTGCGTGTTCAGATTAATTTACAAGATAATGAAAACAGTCGTTACCGCGGCGATCGGCACGGGCACGACTGTTTTAATAAGCATGGCATTTATTAATTTTCTTCCACAAACATTTAAGTTTTATGGGACAACTCGCTAAAAACAAGTCCAATCTTACGAGTTGTCCAGCTGACACGTTTTCCATATTTTTCAATAGAAAGTCAATTTTAACTTGACGACCCTTCGAGAAGACTATTTTCAGAAACAGTCGACGACTGTTTTCTAAATCAGTCGACGACAACGACTGTTTTGTGGTTGTTGGATGGCGGTTTTTGAACCACTGCACACTGTTTTCGTTCACCTAATAATATGATTGCAGCACATTTTGGTTACTTTTAATTTATTTGTTTTAATTCACAAAGATGAAAATGTATTTTCATTACTTGGACGGAAAACTGCTGTTTTCCGTCCTATTTTAAAACAGAAAAGCAGTTTTCTGGACACTCGGAACGAAAAATATTGTACGAAACTTGGAAAAATATATGTTGTATATAAATATGTCACACTCGTCAAAAACAGTTTATTTTTCCTAGTTACGTAAAAAACTATTGGTTTTGAATGAACATTTGAAGAAATAAATAGCATAAATTTCGACATTTGGCGCAAGTGCATCATTTTCTTCTTCTTCGTATTTCTTCAACTCGAACTTGGGCGAACATATGACCATTGATAAAAGAATTGTTTTTGTTTATGATTATTTCTTTATGTTATATTAGCAATCTAATGAAATTTTGTAGAAAATTCGACATGAACTACATTCCGCTGAATTTTGCAATTGAAGGGCTCTCTCCAGCAGCTTCTAGTTAAATTGAAGGTAGTTATTTCCGCCTTTTGTTGTTTTTTACGTGTTGTTTTGTCTGTATTTAGTTTTTTTTACGGTCTTCGGGTCGTCATTTTGAACGAATGTCGTAAATTTCACATTTCACACCTGTGTGCGCCTGCACTGCAGAACAAAGTTTATTGGATGTCGTTTAGTATATCTACTCGCAATCTACTCAAATCAATCCGATCAGATTGATAATAATAATAATAGTTCCGCAATTTTTTGTGAGCTTTTGCTCACATGGATTCTCTTAGATGAAGAAGGATGTAAACGTTTGGTAAATTGCACACAAACCTAGTGACATCTATGATGTACTAGGGCGGAAAATAGTATGGCTTAGAATGCCGGTTTGCCCCATCAATGTTTTTAGCCAGCAGGCAGGATCAGATTGATATATAGAGAAAAAAATCGGATTAGATCCGATCAAAAGAAGTAATGAGATTCGGATTAATCGAAAACTGATTCATTCCGAGTCTTCAGCGAATTATATTTGAGAAGAATCACAGAAAGTGAACAATATTTCATTTATAGGTGACATTTAGGCATTACCCATCTTGTATTACGTAGGTGTCCAAGAAAAATCCAACAGCCAAATTTTGTTGAGTCCATCCCTCCCGATCATACGCTAGATGGCAGCAGCGATTGTCGAGTCGGTGACCGAAAAGGCTCGACACTGGAATGGCCCATAGGATTATTATTTTTAAAATAGTTTGGGATGATTTCGAAGGAGATTTGTGAGGGAACGAAGAGGAAATTTTGATCGAAGATTATCGATGTTAAGCGGGAGTGTGAGAGGAAGGGAGGTTATCTTCGCAGTAAATTGATTTTTTTGCTACAATGGAACAGGCACACGAAAAACTATCGTCTTTACTATATAGAAAATTTTTTATTTATTGCCATTCTATATGAATGCTGTTTTCTTATAGGAGAGAAATATGGTCGCCACAAGAAACTAACTTTAAATCAGAAATAAAATTTAAATAAAAATCCTCACCTGAACTCGCTAATCTACTGCTCGTTGGACCAAACATTTGATATGGATCTGTAACAATAACATAGTTTGAGTTCCACCACATAATTGCAAAACACAGACAACAAAAAATGACTCAAACACTTCATAATGGTCACCAAATTAAAAATAATGACTCGTAACGACTACTCAAAAAACATTGACGGAGATAAAAATCATTACATCATAAAATGTTAGTAGAATGTTATTGATACTAACATACAAGTAGCAACCCCTGTTATTACACTCACCCCATACATTTTACATGTTGGATATACATTAAAAATTGGACAGAAAACAATAGTGTTATGCAAATGATTTATGTTGGTTGTTTAATAATTGAATTGAAAATTTTCTTTGTTTTTTATAGTTTTATTAGAATTGTAAAAGTGACATGAAGGACTGTTGTGGAAATAATTTCTTTTTGTTTTAATTTTTTTCGTCTTTTTAATGCATTTGGATGCATTTGGAGAAGAACAAATGTGGAATATTCATATAAGAGCGGTTAGTTAAAGAGGTTTGTAGGCAATGCATTTTTAACTCCAAACTATCGCTTTTTTTCTCAGCTCTCCTTTCAACTTGCAATTCCTCCTCTTCTTATTTGGACACGACAACTCGACGTTATGTCTACGATTACGAAATTTTCCTCATAACTTAGGTGACAACCAAAAAGTCAACCTAATGGCCTAATTTTTTGATAGTCGGATCAGGAGCGAACAGGAACCGTAATCTCGACCTAAATTTGATAAATTTTAGGAATCTGCTGAATGTATAGAGGAGGTAGAAGGAGTAGCCCGTATTTTGCCCCAACCATTGTAAGCTCTTTAGGAAGATACCAACAATACAGGACAGTTTTGCGCCACCGCAATGAGATTATTGGGTTCAAACATTAAACGTTTTCTTACTAGTGCGAATTATGTGTTTGGACCCGTACGAAGTACAAAGTTCCTATACGTTTACAGAATAAAATTTTAGATAACACGTGTTTCAGGTGTTTAGGGAAAAATGACTTAGTCCTTGGATATAAGCTTTTCTAGATTTGAATGGTCTGAGACGTACTTCGGTAGGGCTTTTGACATTACCTTGGGTAATTTCTATGGATCTTTGAAATTCTTACAGTTATATTTGTATATTTATTATATTTGTATATTTAGGACCGTTCGAGTCACTTTGCCACATCTATTCTGATACGTACGAGTCTTTGGTTATGTTTTAATTCGTTAAAACTTCAAATAAAAGTTGTGAGAGGGATGTCACAATATTTATATAATAAAATCTTATTTCGGCTGTGAGGAATGTTTAAAAAAAAAATTCAAAAATAGGGGGAATGCACTTTGTGGAAAATTATAACAGGTCGATAATTGAAATCAGTCAAAAGAGATCAACGAAAACTAAGCAAAATATGGAGTTGAAAATATTCAAAAAAGCATTTCAAATTTGTTAAAATGCACTTTAATACTTGAAAATGGAAATATTATAAACAATTCCAAGTCCCATAAATATAAAGTAACTCCAAACGTTCATTGTTTGTACTCAAAAACCCCATAGAGAGGGTACTTCAAAATATATATAAAATCAAACCGAGAACGAATACAGTGTACACCAGGATAATATCAAGAATGATTGAGTACTTCGCTGTATATTTTATATAGTACTTTAATGAAAAGTTTTAAATTGTAACTGTGTGCAAATGTAGGTGCACATTGAGAGAAATTTTCAAAACTCAAGTGGCGTTCATAATTCGAAACATTTTTGATATTGACAGTATCACACCCACAATACATTTAAAGTTCATTCTTCTTTACGGTGGTTCGTTATTATTAAAACGTGAATATTGGATTGAGTTGGTTAAATTGATTCGAATCGATTGTCTCAAATTTTGGTTCTACGAGTATAATAATTTCAGTTTTGTGCAGAAAATTAAAAATCATTTTGAAGTCGAATTTAATTTAGAGATGTCTGAAAACTGTAGACGAAATGAATAGACCGGTTATAGTACACAAATATCATATATTACGTAGATGCTTCCTTTTTTTAGGTATTTCGACGAGTGGGATGAATAGCTTTTAAAAACACTGGTGCTTCCTGCATGAAATTTTTTAGTACACACCGTAAACACTTTTATAGCGCATCAACCAAAGGTTAAGCTAAATATCAATATAGTTACTTCAAATTATTTAATTATACTACCAATTTTCGTAATAGCAACTTTCACATTTTATTTAATTTTCATTTTTTTATGGCATTAATCTTTTCATATTTTCATTGTAATTAACTTCAGTCAATGTTTCCGACTTTTATGTAAACCATAAATGAACACAAATTATATAATATAAATTAAATTGTATGCCCATCATGTGACTACAATAATCTCGTCTTTATTATAAAATTAATAATGTATCGCGTGTAAGAGCGTAACGTCTAAATTGGTCATTCTAAACGGAGTTTTTCTGTGAAAATTTTTAATTACAGCCTTTTGGCCTTGTATAAAATATCATGCCACATCTGAGTTGAAATATTGGAAACAATAAAATGTAGGGGTTTTTTTTACTTCAGTCAAACCAAGATTTGTGTTGGTTTGTGTAAAACTTTTGTAGATTTTCTAGGTTTGAATATACACTTTAAGCAGCAAAATGTCAAAATTCAGACGTTGATGTCATATTTTTGAAAGAGAAGTCGTTGATTTGTTACCAGGCCTCCTCTGCAGCATATAATAATTATAATCCGCCGTTACAACCCGTTCGGGTCAGAGTTCGCGTAGGTAATTTTTATTTGCTAGTTCCACAATTTTTACTGTTACTGACGTTTTTACTGTGTCAGTGGAAAATTGCACACCAACCTAGTAGTAGGGCGGAAACTAGTAGGGCTTAGAATGCCGGTTTGCCTCATCACCGGCAGGCATTTTTTGGACCACATGCTTAACGTGAATTATGAACCACGCCTAACGGTAGCTAGCATTTTACCATTAGGATTTCTTCTGGTGCTAATTATATCTTCGTCCAAAGTCAGACTCAGATATTTGTACACAGAATTCATCGAATATGGTTGACGTCGTATTTGTCATTCTTCTATGTACGATTCGTTGCGGCACCAAATTGACAACTACCCAAATTATGAAGCCTGGATGTGTCTAGCAACGTTACTTTTATGTTACACATTGAAGAAAAATCCTATACAGAATTTGTCTCCATCAGGATTGAACCCATATGTTCTTGGTGGAAAGCCAGTACGTTACCACTGAGCTAACCCGTTCCACTACAGCATATGAAAACTTTTATTCCAGACCGTAGAGAAAACCTTGGGACCTCTTATGATCTGACCTTTACAACAAACATACAGCTCACATATTGTTTGTCCTTTTCAGAGTTCAAGGCAAAAAAAGTCTATTGATTGGTCATTAGCAGGGTTGCGCTCGCTAATGACTTTTTTAGCTAACGCTAACGCTAATTTCGATTATTAACGTCGCTAATGAAAATGAAATTAGCGCGCTAATAGCGGTCGCTTCTAGCCAGAAGATTTTTATATGAAACATTGTAAACAACTTTGTAAATTTTGAGGACCTTATTGAGACATATTGAGAAATAATTTGGGTTTAACAGAAATTCGTCTACGATTGGAGTACGTGTACTGAGCACATAGTACTTCGGACTCATATTAGTTTTGCGGGCTAACTTTGACAGCTATCAGAAGTTGCATCTTTTCCTAAAACGAAGCAACACTTGGTCAATTTGTAGCCTACATTTGGGCGTAGAAATGATTTTTTCTTCCAATAGATTTCATATCACCACAGTTCCCTCCTAAAATGGCTTATTTTTGAACTAAAAATAAAACCGGAAACGGTGATTTGGCCTACACTTTCAAATTACAACAAAATGCAAAATTTTAAAGAGTGGGTGGAATCACCAGTTCCGGTTTTATTTTAAGTTCAAAACTAACCTATTTTAGGAGGGAACTGTGGTTAGACGTTTTGAAAATATGAAATCTATTGTAAGAAACAATCGAAAAAATACGCCCAAATGTAGGCTGCAAATTGACCAAGTATTGTTTCCTCCTAACCACCGGCTTAGCGTAACGTACAAACCGAAACTGCAAGTATTGTATTTGCAGTTTTATGTTGAGGGGTGGTCCATAAATCTCATTAGACTTTTTTGTGGAAACAATGAAATTGTCACATTTCTGAAGGACGCGACGTACATATTCTGTGACCTGTCCCTCCTGTCCTCTTTTCGATAACATAATATCGCTGACGTGCTTTCTGAGCGCTTCATTGCTGAAAACTTCTGCACACCTCAGCTACATATATTTTCTTGGTTTTCTTGGCAAAGTACATACAAACGAGTTGCTGCACACAAGATTATACCTTCCGTAATAATATTTCATTCACAAAATTTTTAGGGTAGATTTATAACTTTGCACTCAACCTTAAGTTCCTAACGTATCTATTTGATCTCATTTTGTAAATTAGACTCTTAGGCTGTCATTGAGAGACATAATTTAGCAATTAAAGATTCGTTTAGTTAGTTGGGATAATTTTTCACTAAAGAAATACTGTAAAACTTATGATTCGTTTTGGTTTTCGGAAAAATGTTCAGTAAGTTAACCAAAAGTGTTAGCGATTCGATTAGCGATTAGCGAAAATTATTCGCTAATTAAGTTTTAGCGAGCGCTAGTCGCTATTTAGCGAGACATTTCCGATTTTAGCGTCGCTAATGCCATTCTGGTCAGACCAACTACTTTTTTCATCTTGAGAAGTAGTTTTTCTGGCAAATAATTTGACGTAGATCAACGTTTGTGACGAACGTTTTTCGCACAAAAATGGGTCTTGATGCCCGGCACGTGACTTTTGTTCTTCTATTCTAAAGCGTTGGTTAGAGTGAGACAGATATAGTTTGTCGGAAGACGTTCTTCACAAACGTTGAACTACGTCAAATTATCTGCCGGAAAAACTACTCTCCAAGATGAAAAAGAAAAGTGTGTCTGACAAGAATTTGGCTATTACAATAATAATAATCTGCCTTACAACCCATGAAGGGTTAGAGGCTGGATCATTATTTACTAGTTTCGCTGTTTGTGGTTCTACTTTTTTGAGATCCTTTCCTTTTGGCTATTGATCATTGTTAAGTAGAAAAGTGGTCGGTGGAGTACCTGTCATGTCCCGCAACGATAATATTCCGTGACGCTCATAGGATAGCCTGAAACGTTTTAAAAACCGGTGAAAAGGGTAAAAGTTACACTCACTTGTTATAAAAATGTAGAAAAAGTAGGACATGACTTGCATCTCGGATTTGGTGTAAGTATTGAAATGTAAAAAATTGAAATAGGGAAATAGCAGACAGAGGATTTTCCCACTGCGTTGTTCTAAAAGGTTCCTAAAATATTAGATTACGTAACAAGGAGTTGAAACGGCTGATCTATACCCAGGTGATGAAGAAGTTAAGGAGTGAAGCGCAGCGCTCGAAATATACTATTATGTGCAGACGACAAAAATGTCAGATTTCCTCACAGATTTTAGACACAGAAATAACTCATTTAGACTCACTTTTCAGTTATTAGTTCCCTCTACTTTATGTTCCACCTGTGAAATATTTCCCTGCTTTATTTCCACCCAGTTAATTTTTTCCCTGCATGCCGTCACAACTGAACTTAGTATATTTCGTTGCAAGACACACTGCATAAATATCTGTCACAACAGAGCAATAAATTGGAAATCTTTCCAATGCAAAATGAGACCTGACATGTCATGACACTTAAAACACCATACATGGTGCGGCTGGATTTCGATTCAATACGTCATCATTATTACTGAACAATCAAATATTGATGAAATAAGTGGCTTAATTATCTAAGTGAATCTGTTAGCAATCTCCGATGACAGCGACGCGACAACAACACTTCTTGAATTTGAGCCCAATTTAAGATACTGTTGAACAAATCATTTGGTGAGAACTAACGAAAAATTAAATCTCTTTCTATTCACTTATTGAACAGTGAACACGATACTAATTCATAGGCAAATACATGCGAAAAGAACCCCTTTTTTCATTCACACCAATTTACCATTTTGTACTGTAATACCAAATACCCTTCTGAAGCAGAAGAAGAGGTTGACTTACTGAAAATGTTTTCGACGTGACATGAATGCTGAAAGTACCCATCAAATTTTCCAACAGCAAAATGACTATGAAAATGTTTGAAATTACATCAAATAAGAGATTTTTCCCTACTTTCTGCATTCATGACGGTAGTTATCTATCGTCAAATTCGAATACAAATGGGAGCGAAAAAGGGTTTTTATCAATGTAAATAATACAGCTATTCACGCCAAATACAAGTGTTTTCACATTCGATTTTTTTTAGTTAAATCATCTTGAAAAAGAAGTTGTTTTTATTTTTATTCTACATTAAATGCATGACTGAGTATCCTTGTCGTATTTGCACTTTAAACCACTTTACTAGTGTAACCGTTTTATGATAAAAATATATTGGAACTAAAAATTGTGAGATGAAATCCAATGGAGTGGGAATGATTTGAAATCACGACATTTACATAGTTTCTGTGAAAATATTGGGGACATAAAATGGTCATTTCGAAATTGTCAATGTGTACTCTGGAAATGCCAATTTTATGTTAAAGATCAATAATGCCAAATGAATCGTAACGTTAGTTTGTTAAGTAAATATTTGGCACCGTATACACTCCTGTACAAATATATTTGACCGAAAACGAACAATTCTATCGAAGTTTGTTTCATTGGTACATTGGGGGCCATATGTTTAATATTAAAAGGCTTTCAACATAACACTAACAGAAAATACGATTCCCACAGCGACATCAACAAACTGATTTTAATTAAAAATATTTTTGTCAAATATACGACTTACCTGGTTGCCTAAAATGTGAGTGAACATCTAAAGTTGTTTTCCCTACAGCTACAGTAGTCAATGGATTTGATGAATAACCTGAAAAGAAATTTGGAGAGAAAGAAACAGAAATAAATATTACAAAATTTAACAAAGCGTCTCTGTAGATAAAATCAAAAGAAAGCAAATATTTGTTTTAGAGTTCCTGTGATTTTTTATACTTTTTTTCTGATTTTTTGGAAAAAGATAATTTTGATCCTTAACCAAACATGGATTCATTGTTGGAGGAATGCTGATGTGTCAAACTCGGTCATTAAGAAAATGCTCAAAGCTTTATCAATAGATTTTCATTTTTGTTTGATTTTCAGATAGATTTTCGCATATAAAGGGTAGGGGATAATGTTGCTATCAGAAAAATCGAAGGCTTATACTGTCTACACTAACGAAACAGAACAAAACATCGTGAAATGGAGTCAGTCATAAGACATAGAATTGAAAACGTAAGCATTCTTCACTTCTCTATTGGATGTTAACAATTCGCTTGGGCTGCCTAGCGTCACCGGTTCAAATTCGATCGGCGCCACTTTTTTTATTTGTTTCTTTCGATGGTTAGGAACCGGTGACGCTAGGCAGCCCAAGCGAACTATCTCATTTATCTCGTTGAAGGAGATTTTTAGTCTTTCTTTCCTCTGAAAATTTAATGGGCAGTAGAAATATGTCCATATTTTGTCCCTTCCAAACCATCGAAAGAAACAACAAAAAAAAAAGTGGCGTCGATCGGATTTGAACTGGTGACGCAAGACAGCCTAGGCGAACTTTCTCATATATCTCGTTGAAAGACATTTTAATTCCTTCACTTGTATGAAAAAAAGTGGCGCCGATCGGATTTGAACCGGTGACGCTAGGCAGCCCAAGCGAACTTTCTCATTATATCTCATTGAAGAACATTTTTAGTCCTTCACTCGTATGAAAATTTAATGGGCAGTAGAAATATATCCTCATTTTGTTCTTTCTTGATCATCGTCAAAAACAATTAAAAAAATGTTCGGTGATCGGATTTCAACCGATTTTCTAGTTTGGGAGCTTTCGAAGAGCTTTTATTATTTTTTCTAGCTATTTTCTAGTTATCTACGCCATTATGCAATTTGCTGATTTCACATGCGCAAAGGAGAAATTGAGGACATATTTTTGAATTAGAAAATACAAAAGTGAGAACGTTCCTATGGTCGTATTCAAATAGAGGTTTTAGTACCAGTTCAAGAAAATAATCCTTTATAGTCTTGTTTTGAAAATTTTGAGAGCATATTCTGAAAGGACAAATTGAGGACACATTTTTACTGTCCCTAACTTTTTAGTACAAAACACTTTGAAAATCTAGTAACACACTTTTACACTATCGAAGTGTCAGTACACTAATTTGAAAGTGTCAAGAATTTAGGACAAATTGAGGAAAAATTAATGGCATCACCAATTTTGCTCTAATTTTTATCGTTTTCAAAAAAGTGATTTGGAGCTTTTTGGCGTTTTAGTACACATCTATATTTCAGATCCCAAGGTAGGACAATTTTTTTTTGTTTTGGACGCATAGGACAAATTCAGGTGTAGATAAAATAAAAATCTGGGTGGACGACTACACATATGTAGCAGCACCAGCCACAAACGTGTTTCATTTGTTATTAAATGATGCTTGTGTTGCCGTTTCCTATTCAAATTGTTTTGATAGTTGTATTGGCTTGGACAAGTGAAAATTCACTTGTCCAAGCAAATACAACTATCAAAACAGTGTTTCATTTGTTTTGAAGAAGCTATTCACCTTCAATAAATTCTAAAATGGTGAGTTTGTAGATGCGTACTTTGAGTTAAAATGAACTTTGTTAGGTAAGGAGACTCGAAAAAGTGGCCAATTCAATAACATCCACAGTCCATTTTTATTCAGTTCAACAACATCCACAATGACTCCAACCGTCCATTTTCATCCAGTCCAATAAAATCCTGTCCAATTTCATCCAGTCCAATAATATGAACCCATCTCAGGGATATTTTCCTTTTGGAAAATGTATCTTCCTTTTACAAAATAAATGGATGTTATTGGACTGGATGAAATTGGACAGGATGTTATTGGACTAGATGAAAATGAACCGCGGATGTTATTGGACTAAATCAAATTGAACTGAATGTTATCAACTGAATGTTCTTAAACTGGCCACTTTTTCATGACACCGTTAGGTAAACCTTTGGAACTGTGAATACCGGTATTCGAGATTGTGAAAATGGTCCGGGATCCCGGTATTCGGGATTCCGGTATTGCAAACCCTACAAAACACTCTCACTATTACAGAAAAATATCTTTCAAAATACCCCAATACACACTCGATGTGTACTTTTCGCTTGGGCTTCGCCCGCGCGTACGTACACATCTCGTGTGTATTGGGGTATATTGATGTTGAAATATACCATTGTTATATCCGATTTAATTGATTAATAACATAAGCAAAAGACCTTAGATATTGCAAAGTTACTGTTTACTTATCAGGATACATTTATTATACATTATATATGTTAGAAACAATTTTGTTCTGAAAACCCTTGGATGAAAAGATAATGTTAGTCAAAAAATTTCTGTTTCAAACTTAAATATTGACGAAAAACCACCTCCTACGGCCACAAAAAAAGTTTTCACAGTTTAGTGAAATCGGAAACTTTAATTTGACAAACAATGAAACAATTTTTGTTTGTCTAGGTATTTGTGAAAAGTATCGCAGACCCTTGAAAACCCGCTTTTACTTGCCGATTTTGCTCATCTTTGAACTTAAGTCATGGGATGCATGTACTTTTCAGGGAAAAATTGGTATCGGAGCAGAAAAATAGTACTTCGTACGATCCAGAAACTTCTCAAGACCTCCCTGGGCATCAGAGCCACAAAAATTTTGTTTGTCAGGCATTTTGTTTTACAGAATTGTTGCCAACGAGGAGCTTATTTCCAAAAGGTACCAAATCCATTTCTGTGTTTTCTCTATGTAACGTTTGCATCATCATCATCATCATCATCACACTTTATAGACCGTTTGTACCTTTCGGTGTGAGGTCTTTACTACTGATCATGGACCACCCTTCTCCATACCCCCCTATCCTGTGCCAAGGAGATGGTTTGTTCGCCTAGAGA
>WJQU01000761.1:0-35896 GCA_029228625.1 Pseudolycoriella hygida | reverse complement strand
GGATTGTATAAAAGGCGAGTCGACATAGTCTGAGTATCATTCTATGGCCATCGTTGCTGATATACACATGGTCTTAAGACAAGGTGTACTGATGAGTCGTAAACGACGAAATCAGCACTTTTAGTTTTTCGATTTTTATTTAACAATTGGAAGTAGGATGAAGAATTGTGAGTGGCTTTTAAATGCCGGTTTTCCGGTTTTGAAAACCGGTCTCCCGGTTTTCGTCGAATTTTCTAAGAAAAACACATGAATTTTCATGTTAATGAAAAAATAACTTGTTTCTCACATGAGATGATATAAAAATTAACGAATTTTCGCTATCAGAATACAAGACGATCGGTGGAAATGAGTTTTCAGTACCGCTTTTCCCAAGCAAAATTTGTATTATATTACCTCCTTCCAGGAATGAAATTTGCATTAATTGTTCTAGTGAAATGCTTTTCGTTATTTTGTATTTTCATTCTCAACCTCATCACTGCAACTAAATTTCTTATTCGTTGCCTTTCCTTAGACAAATTTCCGCAATCCAAAATGTGGAGAAATTATAACAAAGTAAGTTCTCAACATAGGGGATATCGTTTTTTAAGGGTAAAATTCACGTAAAGTTCGCGAAGTTTTACTTTCATAAAAAATTGAAACCAAACAAAAATATCCTCAAAATACGGCCAAATATGCTGAGCAGCAGCAATTGGTAGATAAATAGAGGCCATTCAAATGGAACACACTTTTCTTGTGTGGAGGGGGCGGGGTTCAGCAAAAGCATACATTCGTCTTTATGAAAATATGCTTACAAGGGGAATTGAGCTTAAAATTCATGTGAAAGAACGAGTCCTGTTATCTCAAAATCTAAAACAGTTGTTTTATTTTCGGTTGGGTTCGTTCGATGACGGAAATTTTTAGAAACGCTTTTTTTGCAGACTTAAAGAAAAGTTTTTGATGGTAGGGTAACTTTAGCGAGTAGTGACTGGATCGCGAAAGGCAGTATTGGCGATCGTTAGTCGCTAGTAGTAAGGTAAATGGAAAACTAGCGCGCTACTAGCGACTCTAATTATTAGCGATGCACCCAACCTTGGTTTTTTAAATAGACTGACCATCCACCATCTGAAGACGGTTTTCTGATATCAGAGGCAAATCTGAATCACCCTAAAGCTTACTAAGCATTAGATTTTGAATGAAACTTTTGTAAAAAATCTATTTGAGGTAGCTGCATACTGCTCACTTATAATTTTCTGCTTGCCGTCTGGTAAAGGTTAATCAAATTGTAGATGTGAAGGTAAAGTGATTGAATTTAAGGTGTAGGTATTGCACTAGGCTTATTAAATTTTGGTCAATGTAACCATATCAAAAATTAATATAATTTTCAGCTGCCTTCCTTATGATTTTAGTTAAATATGCGTAGAGACAATGGCAAAGAAAAATTACTCAAAATTCAAGCAGAATTAATTTTTTTGGTGAGGAGCTTGAAGGGAAAAAGCCTTATTTTTAAAAACCGTGAAAACCGGTTTCCAAAATTGAGAAAACCGGTTTCCAGTTTTGGGATAACCGGTTGTCAAAACCGGTTTTGATAACGGTTTTGCATTGCCTACTCTCAATTGGCTTTACTACTTTACTTTTAAAAGCCAATCGCTGTATATAATAGTTCATAGATCAAACTTCAAAATACAGAGATTTAGACTGTTTCGACCGATCAGTTACAATGTAAAGAATGTAAATTTATGGCAAAGAACTCTATAGGTCTGATACACACATACATACCAAGGGCGAGGAGGATCTCCTTCACCATTAACCGACATGATAACCTTAACACTGGAATCATCATCTCAATCTCAGGTTAGAGCAAAATGTCCATTTTGTGAAGAAAACGATACGAAAACTTATCAAATTCCAAACGGTCTAAAAATTCGTTATCGCCGAATTCATAAGAACGAGAACGTAGTTCGTATCTTGAATGAAATCAATCCAGATGTATTCGCAAATAAAATAGCGCAATTCACTTAAAGTTATAAAATTGTAAAACGAATCTCAAAAGGTGCCCGAATTTCAATTGCGATCGAATTTTTTAAATCAATGGAAGAGTGCGTTAAATCCAATACACTTTCATCTTGGCAATAGCAGATTATGGATAGGCGACAGAAAATTATATGTTAATCGAGTATATACATATTACACGTACGAGTTTTAACGAGTATGTGTAATATATAACGAGATTACATATAATTTTCTGTCGCCTATACATATCCTGCTTTATCTTCCTCGAGCCAGTATGTCATATATTGAACCGAGTCACAACATGATGTTGGCGCAACGCATTCGTGCAGAAATCGTAAATGTGTAAGTGCATCAACAAACACAAAATTTTTCAGGAAGAATTTTTTTAATAACTCAACCAATCACAGCAGGGCACAATATATAAAATCAGTTTCAGCCATTTTAAATTGGCAAAATCAAAAATAGATCATCGTCATCACGATTTTTTTTTCGCGAAAAACGGTTTTATTTACTTCAACAACTTATGAAAGTATGGTTAAACTGATTTTTGTTGGTGAGGAAAGCCAAATAAATAATGTTCCAATGCTTCCTTGTTATTAAAAATAATTCAAGATAGGTACACAAATTAGACCACTAAAAAAGTTGAGTGTATTTGTTTACATTTCTACCTCACTTCATTACAAACACTATTATCAATTTCTGCGTAGAGCCAAGCACTATATAATGACTGCCTGTAGACACGTGGAACAATACTTTTGTTTATTATAAAATAAATTATTCAATTAAATGAATGGAATGACATTCAATTTGATGCAAATTGCAACAATTTTTAATGAAAGATACGTAAACAATTCAACTAAAACAAACGTCACAATGACGAAACCCCCTCTTTACATAAGCCAAGTATAATTATTACGCATCTGCGGGAAAATTTATTTATCTTCGAGGAGGAAGCTTGTATCCCAAGCCGAAGGCAAGGGATATAATCCTCCGAGAGGATAAATAAATTTAATGCATAGCGAGCGGTATTGTTGTGTTACATTGACGGTACATCGCCAATGTATACATAAAATAAATGCCACGAAATTGCACGAAATTGTGTAAACTGCACGAAACCACTTATAAGCTGCACGGAACCATATAAATCTAGTTACTGTGTGAGGTATGAAACGCTCTCATCGTACTAAACGAAAAACATGGCCGCTTTGTTGTTGTCAAAGCGAACGTGTGGAAAATATGTGAAATTTTTTGGTGTGTTTTCAACATACCGCTCGCTTATGCATTAAAATTTTGAACTGAATTGGCTATGATATGCAGTTGTAACACATCTGCGATTACAACACCTCGCCTTTGGCTCGGATATCGCATACTTTCGCAGATGTGTTACAACTGAATTACATAGCCAATGCAGTTAATAACTATATCCTGCAGAAACGTAAGAGTTTTTATGCGCAGACGGACAAAAAACGTCACATTTCCTCACAAGATTGAGAGCGTAAAGTAGGCTTGTTCTGACCACTTTTTAAAAATTGCTTTTTAACCCAGCTGTCGTTTTCGGTCCTGGACCGAAAAGTACTTTTTTGCCCAGTTTTATTTCCTTACTCAAAAATGATAAAAATGCTCAAGTTAACAGTACATTCTATTCAAAAATAACTAAAATTAAACTAGAACACAGGTCCTAATATAAAAACAATAACTTATTAAAGTTACTTTAATTTATATTGATTTCAACATTATTAGAAAGTTCAATAACAATGTAAAAAAACAACATATTACCAATGAAAGATGAATGACGAACGGAAAATTCCAAAATTCAGGCAACTATAATCTCAAATTCATAGACTATGTATACTGTGACCATTCACAAATTTTTAATTTGATTTTGTTTGATAATTTGTTCGGAATGTGACTTTTTGTCCGTTTGCGCTACGCTCCGCCCTCTGACCTTTCACCACCTGGGTCGAAATTAAAAACTTTTGCTCCTAGTGATATAATTTACTATTACTTTATATGCGACGATACGCCTTACATTAAATGCCAATTTTTGAGACGGAAAATGAGAATTTATTGCATTATTCTCAGTATTTATCCGTCTAGAGGGATAAATTCCACTGTCTAGGGCGATAAATAACCAGCTAGACTAGAAAAATTAAATTAAAAAAAATCCGTCTGTTTGAGAATCGAACACAGAACGCCCCGCGTTCCAATCAACGATGCTAACCACTACGCCACATGATCTTATTAAATACATGAATTGCGAATTATATTATCGCAGCTAATGTGATTCAATTGAAAACTCTCATAAAATGTGTTTTCTATATGCGTAAATGGAATCTCACATGTGTGGGTGTTTAATTCGAAATTTTGTTTTCGAATGCACATGCCCATTGTTCATTGTAACATAATCTTCGGTTGTGTTTGATATAAATAGTTATATAAAATGTGCATTTAGGTTCAAGCATGCGCGAAATTTTTTTTTCACTTTCTTCTATCTAGATGCAATAATTTGATAATTTGAATATTTTGCATGAAACAAACATAAAAAAGTAAAAAAAAAATTGTCCAGAAATATTAAATTAAAAAAAATGTTTGAGAATCGAACGCAGAATGCCCCGCGTCCCAATCAACGACGCTAACCACTACACCACACGATCTTCGTGAATGCATGAATTGCGAATTTTATTATCGTAGCTAATGTGATTCAATTGAAAACTCTCATAAAATGTGTTTTCTATATGCGTGAATGTGTGTATGTAAATGCATTGAACATTTAGAACATAAAAAATAATTAATTCTTGAACAAACGGATTTTGATCAAACAAAATGCCAGTGTGCAGCACTTAATGTCAGGACTTCTGTAAAGTAATTGTTTCCTCAATCGGACGAGTTTTTATATGAAAAATGTTTGATGGAATAAATAAAAAATGAAAAAGTTTTTAATTTAGAAAAAAAATTGGATCATTAGACATTGAACCCACATGTGTGTGCTTAATTCGAAATTTTGTTTTCGAATGCACATGCGCATTGTTCATTGTAACATAATCTTCGGTTGTGTTTTATATAAATATTTATATGAAATGTGCATTTAGGTTCAAGCATGCGCGAATTTTTTTTTTCACTTTCTTCTATCTAGATGCAACAATTTGACAACCCCCGACATCTCATCTCAAAACATTAGCGCTACCGTGCCCTAGCTCGCTCCGACATCAGTACTTGTGTTTAATGTTCGGCGAATCGTCGCTATTAAAGTAAAATATTTTACTATCCTGCCTAAAGTAAATATTTTATTGCTCAGTAAATATTTTATCGGTCAGGATGTACATAATGTACATTTGCGTGTATTAGTGCGACTCGTAAAATGTTATTTTGTGATGCGAATAACGAGGTTTAATATATGACATAATGGCTCAAGGAAGATAAAAATTATTAGTTCTTCCTTACAAACTACTACTTGCAGTCCCATTCAAAAAGAAAGAAAATGGAAAATTTTTGGTTCGTTTGATCAAAGATAGTTGTATAGCATTACACAATGAGTCCCATCTAGAGCCAAACAAGGGAAAGAAAATTGAAATCAATACAAAGGGTGCAGTCAAAATTATCTCTACAAACAACAGAGCTGCAGAACGACGAAACGTTTGAACATCTACGGGAAACTATACTCGAAGGATTATTTTTTCCCAGTTTACCAATATAATTTTCCTTTTACAAATATTTTTAATCACTTTACCAATATAAAGTCGAAATTGGTACACAAACATTCGACACCAACCGAAGAATTCGTATTCTCAGTTGCATCGACGAATTCAGATATTCAGATGACGCTATCCAATTCGATGCTACAAAAATTCAAAATGGAATTAATTCATTTCCAGCCGGTTCAAGTGGCGGTTTTGATGGTCTCCGTCCTCAACACTTGAAGGATATCATTTCTTATTGTGCTGACTAAGCAGGTCAAAAATGTTTATCGTCTGTCACCAATATTTGCAATCTTTTACTTCGTGGAGAAGTGAATACCGAAATTTGTTCATTCTTTTTCGGTGCGAACGTGTGTGCATTTTTAAAAAAAGACAGGGCATACGTTCGGTTGCAGTGGGATCAGTACCGTATCTAGACCGCTTTTCTAGGGTGGCGCGCGCTCCAGATTTTTTTTTGCAATTCAATGAAGTGTAGGGAAAACTAAGGTTATGCATGTCGGCAAATCTCGGAAGGAGATAGCTCGCAGTTTAAATTGGGAGGAGCTGGAGCAGGTTTCTGAATTCAAGTACTTAAGAACCTTCTTTTCAGGGAATGGCAAGTTAGTTAGGGAATTTGAGGAAAGGAGGAAAATGGGGGAAACGCGGTGGCCAGTCAGTTGTGGTCGCACGTGTTCAACAAAAAGGAATTAAGTACACAGAGAAAAGTATTTCACGATAAATCAATGTTTGCCATAATAATAATAATCCCAATGGCACTGATTAGTCGGGAGCAGCACTGTAAAGTGTCTGGTGCGACCGCCGGGGTGTTACACTGAGTAACTGCCAGCTAGTGTGGATTAACACATGCTTAACGTGTATTCCGAACCACGCCTTCGAATGAAGGATTATTTCTTTTTTCGATTTTGTCGCGCGCTAGTATACATCTGGCAACACCTACGCGCATCGAACAGATTCGAATCACAGACCTAACGGTATGGAATTTGTCAATACTTTTTTTACGTTTACACACACCTTAACTTAGCAGCTGGATAAGAGCCTGCTTGTTTCGTACACTGTGTATCGAATATGGGTGGTGTCATACTTTGTTGTGTACATACAAATCGTTGCGATATTGCTACCCCAACTACCCATTTATGAAGCTTGGGTGAGCTTAGGTACGTTACTTTCATGATAAGCGTTGAAGAAAAATCCTACACAAAATTTGTCCTCACCGGGGTTTGAACCCGGGTATTCTTGCTGGAAAGCCAGTACGTAACCACTGAGCTAACCCGTTCAATGCGTTCAATGTTTGCCATGTAAAATTCGCATACATTTTGGTCAACTATGCAAAAATCGATGATCACCATGCGATTTTTTGCATGGTTCGGCAATTGAAGGGGATAGAGCTATATAAATTCATAGAAGGTATGAAGAGGGTGGCAATACAATGTATTCTTTTGCATGGTAAACAAGGATTTTCAATTAAATATTTTTCTCTGTGTAGCGAAACAAAGTTGGCTATTCACAGGTCAATGTTCCGGCCGACGATTCTGTATGGTAGTGAGGGTTGGGTTGACTGCGGATATCTCGTGCATGACCTGGAGGTTTCCGATATGAGGAATATAGCGAAAGTTAATAGGAGGAAGCAGTGGGATAATCAAATCAGGAACGACAACATTAGGGAAAATTTAGGGATTTCGTCAATTGAAGAGGCGGCAAGGGCCAGTTGTCTCTGCTGGTTCGGGCACGTTCAAAAGATGGGTAATAAAAGGCTACCTAAAAGGATCTTGAATGCACAGGTCCCGAGTGTTAGGCCAAGGCGTAGACCAAGGAGAAGGTTTATAGATTCAATTAAATCAGATTTATAAGTTAGTTGACTTTCTCTGGACGAACAAACCATCTCCTTGGCAGGCAGGGATGGAGGACGATAGTTCATTAAGATGATAACTAAGTCCGAAGCCGACCTGGAGGTTCCCTAGAGCCAATAAGTCAAAAAATCACGAAAATTATGGAAGAAGCTGGTTTTTAAGAAAAGTTAAAGTTCTACTCTGTCAAAGAAAAATTTTGTTACTGCGTCGGAAGCTTTTCTTTGAATCAACCGCCGCATGCAATTTTTTTTAATTTGTTCTTTAGGTAAATCGAAGAATTGTTTAATCGCCGCATCAGACAAGCGCCGCAGGCAAAAACTTTGGTCTGCTTTTCCTCGTTTTTTAGGTAATTCGAAGAATTGCTTAATAGCCGCATCAGGTACGGCGCCGCAGGCAAAAGTTTGGACTGCTTTCTATTGTTCTTTAGGCAAATCAAAAAGCGACTTAACTGTCGCAGGCGAAACTTTTTGGTTGTAGGGCTTATTGTAAGTAAGAATTTCAATAATTGATTGATTTTGTATTTATCTAACGCCGTAGGCGAAAGTTTGTAGGCCATTAACTAGTTTTTTTACTAAATCAAGGTGTTCGAATAGGATTGGCCCCTAAAATGACCGGCCGGGTCACCTTTTTAGGCACAGACCCGGAGGATTTACTCCCGTTACTCTACATTAATCAGGTCTGCCTGAAAGGTAGTTTCAAAAGGAATGTTGAGATTGATGATGGGCAAAATCGGTCAAGAACTTTCGAAGCTACGATCGAATAAGTTGTCAAAACCTTGTTTTTTGAAGGTCGCAGAAACGTTTTTGCTTATATCTCCGACGAACGGGACTTGCTTTTCAAGGTTCAAGGCTTCCTCATGAATTTCATTAAATAGAAAGAAATTTTGCTGTTTTTCAGCGGTAGTCGAAGGCTCAACAGTATTCAAGAAAAAAGCATAAAAGCATCCTCTCCTTACGGGCAGATTTTCTTCCGAACATTAATATATATCAGAAGGGAAGGAACAAACCTCAGGGGGGGGGCGGCGCTGAGTGGGATGTACCATGCACCATGAGATGACTAATATCTAAAGCTGCTTGCTTCGAACTAAAGGACAAACTAGCGAAAGACTTTCTTCCACAGCAAATTGGATTCGGAATAAAACTTGGGTGTGAAGCAGCAGTTTACACTTTAAGAGCCATCGTCATGAAATCACAATGATCACAGAAGGCATTTCAATAGTATTGAACGAGCGATTGTGGAAAAATCATTGTAACGAAAGCTGGAGAAGAAAGAGACAATATGCGGTCTCATTCGGATGCTGGGAAGCCTTCGGCAACGACTCGGAAACGGATAAAGGATATGAGAACTGGAACATGGAATGTCACACTTGTTTGGTTACATAAATTCGATAAATCCTAACTGAATTTGTTGATTCTTTTTCGATTTGAGAGGTAATTATATTAAAATAAAAATTTGGACCCGGTGCTTAGGGCTGAAGTGAGCCTCAGGTCTGTCCTAAGGTCGGCCCTAACAAAAAAAATGTCGCTATGTTGCTGAGCCAATTGAGGGAAATATTTTTATCTCTGGAAGTATGTGTCCGAGGCATTTCCTTATGGCCCTAGGTCGGTCCTAAGGTCTGCCCTAGACAAAAAATGGTTTTCCACTATGTTGTAGAGAAAATGGAGGGAATGTTTTGTCTATGTAAGTATTTGTCCGAGGCCTCTTCTAGACCCTATACAAAAAAAGGTTTTTTCCTGTTGTAGAAAAAATTGAGATGTGCATTTTTGTCTATTTGGGGATCAATTTTGTACTTTGAGAAGGCCTCTTTTACGCTGTTTCTTCGGACGGGTTTTTCAATATTGCCCTCTTGGCAATTTCCAATACAATTTAATGTGGACGTAATTTGATACACTTAAGAGTGAAGGCAATATTTACTTAAATTCGTTCGAGTTTGAATTTTGAATTTTGATTTTGATGATTTTTTTTTATGATTTACTATGATATACCCATTGATTTTGCCAACTTGATATATTACTTATTTCAGATATTTTGTATCCCTTTGAATTGTTTAACATAATGGGATATAGATGATGTTTCTACTGATTTTTTGTATTCGAACGAATGAATAAATAATGTCTAACATCAACTCTGTTTGCCGCATCTATTCTACGTACGGGTCCCTTCATATGTTTCTGTTTACTTTATATACTATTTTCATTAATTACCTTGGTTAAACATTCAAGATCTGGCTCTCTTCCACTCAACCACGCTATTTTAATCATCTATAACCAATATGCCAAGATATTCAGTAAAACAGGAATAATACGGATATTTTCAGTTTTATGAAGCATCCGGATTTCCTCGTCCGGATTTTCTGCGTTTAGATGATGCATACCTCCATTAAATCGTATCCGATTTAGCTAAGTCCTTAGGGTGCTAAGGTAGGCTTTGGCCCAATTTTGTTTTATGTCTTACAGAAAAGTGACGGGGCCATTTTTGGCTGCTGTAGTTTGAGTTTAAACATCCCTTTAGGACCCAGGTCGGGCCTAACTGAAGAAATGATTTTTGCATGAAAGTTAAGGTGAGAGGTTGGAACGTTGTATTTCGGATGGGGTCTGCTAATGTTGCGTTCCAAATTTAATTGTGCGTGCGAAAGCCTATTTTTATATGAAGAAGCTAACTAAGCGTTATTTATTCAATCAATTCCGGATTTCAGAAGGAACGCTTGATCCAACTAGTTCAAAACGATTTTCTGAAGGTATTTGGTCGCTTCACAGGTGCCAATGGTGTTCATATCAAGCAACAGTTCTGGGAAAGAGCTGCAAAAGAACTGAACACGTTGGGACCTGCAATATCAGTTGATCAGTGGAGAATGGTAATAGTGTGTACTTGTCATAAACCGACAAAAATCATTCAAGCATCTGCACCAAAAAGATGTTCAAAAGCATCATGTATGATCGCTGATAATGTAACTTTGCGTTATTCTAACGGTGCAGGCAAGCTCAAAAAAATTAGTAAATCCTATGGATTACATTATTTGCGTAAACTATTCAATTTACTCTATATTTATGTTTTCGCTTTTGTTATATAAAATTTCTCAGTAATTTCTAGTGAGCGAAAATTGAGTAGTGCGAAGTGAAATGTAATGTGTTTATGCATATATTTTCATAAATATTATTTCTCTGTAATTTCTTGTTAACTTTACAATAGCTAATTCCCTTTGCAGTGCGAGACACAGTGGGAAAGCTTAATATAATTGGAAAAATTGATGTAACCCTATATGAAATAAATGAAAATGAAATGAAATGCAAAAGAAAAACTTGCCAACGTCTGCAGCAAAGGAAACGGACACTTGGTAACCTGTTAAACAGATTCGAAGACAAAATTGTTGCCATGTACGGCCTTGACAATTTCGATCTGCCGTAATTTGCAAAAGAAACTTAGTGAATACTTTTTGAGAGAGAAGATATATGTAATTCTCTCTCAAAAAGTGATCAATAAGTTTCTTATGCAAACTACGGCAGCGATGGGATTCAGCGTTTATATGAACTTGGTTGGAGCTGTGAAAAAGTAAGAATTTGTCAAATTCTGCCGCGAATTGGATGTTTTTTATGTAAAAACCCAATCTCCGCAATGAAAAATAAAAAGATCTTCGTCAACCACATCAACAAATTTGTTTCGACGATAGGAAAAAAGCTTGCAGCAAAATTTAACACAAGTAATCTTACACATCAAGCCATCGAAACAGCAGCCCGATTAAAACTAAAAACCATCTCAGAAAATGAATTGGTCAAAACTATCAACAAATTTAAAAACACAAAACCTTCGGATTTTAACGATAAAATATCAACAGAAATCGTAAAGAAAAACATTCAGCACATCAAAACAAACATTAGATAAATAATCAACAAAACTGTGGAAACCGGCATAATACCCCACAATATAAAAATAACAAAAATTTTTCCAGTGTAGAAAGAAGGTGATCCAGCCGATTGCTCCAATTACAGACCCATTTGCCTTTTGCCAATCATCAATAAAATTCTAGAAAAAATCATGAACGAGCAATTAATGGACTACTTAGAAGCAAACAACTTGTTGTACAGTCATCAATTCGGATTCAGACAAAAATCGAACACAGACACAGCACTATTTGATTTCAGCACCGTAGTCCAGCGGGAGCTTGACAAAAGAAGAAAGTTGGAGCAGTATTTGTAGACAAGAAAAAAGCATTCGAAACAGTCGACCAGAAAATCCTTCTAAAAAAAATGAGCAGTCTTGGAATTATGGGAAACGAGCACTTTTTCTTTCGAAATTACTTCTCGGGCAGAAAACAATATACGTCAACCGAGGATATAGAAATGGAGATGGAAAATACATCGATTGGGGTTCCTCAAGGAGCTAACCTCGCATCGACGCTTTTCCTAATTTACATCGATGACATTAAAGACATACGCATCGATGCATACGTATTCATGTATGCGGATGATATAGCCATTGTCACAATCGGAGAAAATACTCAACATAGCGACACGATGAATCGGAACTGTGAAAAATTACACCAATGGATGACAGCAAACAAACTAACATTGAACACCGGAAAAACAAAATAAATCATTTTCCGAACACCATCCAGCCAAGCAACGCTTGATGGAACAGTACTAGAGAGAGCTGAAATGGTTAAGTATCTAGGCGTTCGCATTGATCTCAACCTAGATTGGAAGGCCCAAATCAAACAAACGAAAAACAAACTGGCAGCGATCACGGGGATATTTAGAAAAATTGCAACGTATACACCGAAAGAGTACAAACGGCAATTATTCCTCTCAATTTTCAGTAGCCGGCTAACATATGGAATTTTGGTGTGGTCATCTGCGTATGAAATTGAACTGAAGCAAATCCAAACACTGCAAAATAAGGCCTTACGCAACTTGTTTCAATACGATAAAATGGAAAGGACAAAACTCATCCACAAGGAAAATAATATACCCACCATAAAACAACAAGCATATCACCAACTTGCAACCCACATTCACAACATCAAACACAAATATATTAGATCAACTACGGCACTCACGACTTACGACCTACACCACAGTTACAACTTGAGAAATGCAACACACCTACACACAGATCGAGCCAATACGAATAGATATGGAAAACAACAATGTCTTAACAGAGCAATTCACTACAAGAAAACATGAAAACATTAAATAGCAAACATTTTAAAATAACGTCAAAAGAACATTTTAAATCAAATTTTGACATTTAAATTAAAATTTAACTATGAATTAATCAATTTAACGATTCCAACTGTGATAGCTACCAAAACAATTTTTTTCTTTTTTTATCGATTTTATTTTATTTTTGATAAAATTTTCAACTAATTTTTTACCGATTTTGATAAAATTCAAAAACGGAAATATTGTAAAGATAGTCACGGTTTGAGCTCACGCTCTTTATGACATGAATAAACGGATTATTATTATTATTATAAAAAACATTGTGTATGGACGGTTTACGGTTCAAAAAATCGCATACCATCGAGGTTTAAGCACATTCAAAATAACATATTTACTATCGATTGACAATGGATTAGGTTTGCCAATCAATTTCACTAAATATGTTGTTTTTGGCGCATCCAATGTAATTAATGATTCACACAAAATTTCTTAAAATCACACATAAAATCGTAACAAACTTTAATGATCTTTTACCTTTCATCAGGCATGTCAAATGGATCCAATGTGTCCTTTAATATTCTACGAGACACTTTCATGTGAACTTTATTTTGATGGAACTCATATGCAGCTAAGCTCAACATTTTCTTCAAAATATTTTTTAAATAAACTACATATAAACGTCTCGTATCTTGTAGTGCGTTATTTTCACAGTTAAAACGAACAAAACGTATACTACACAACAATGAATTACTCCTTGAAAAAAAAATGGAATTGTACTAGATTTCTTGCAGTTCATTGCTGGACTTAGAACGACTAGAACTGTAGAACTTATTTGAATTGTACTAAATAATGTATATCGGTATAATACAGGAAGGAAATCATAAAATTGTGCACCTTTTTAATTTTTGTTTTATAGCTCTTTTCACGAATTCGTCTGTAATTTTCTCATGTAAAACCGGTTTTTCGGTTGAAAGAGTTAAAACGAAACGTTGCACAATCTTATGAATCTCTTCCTGTAATATAGAACTGCAATTTTATATAATCATATATTTCGTCAAGAATTTTCCCCTAAGATCATCTCTAAGCTTCAAAAAAAAAACAAATCGTATGAGAAGAAATCTAATTGTTATCAAAAAATGTCAACGTTTGAAACAGCTTTACGATTTGCATGTTTTGGAGCAAACTGAGGATACAACCCAAACGTACTCTCGAATTTCTTTTTTTATTCCTTTTAAGTATAGAGCAACCGATAAAGATGATATCATATATTTCGTAATCCAAAGATGTGAAGAGGAACTGGAGGAGGCCAAAGCAAATAACAGGTTGTAATGTCTATTTAAGTTATAAGTGAATTTCACAATTAAATATTTATTTCCTTTTATTTTTTAATTCAATTTTCAATCAACCACCTGCATTTTTCGAGACTCATTTGCCAAATATCGGTTCAATCTTAATGCCGGGTTCTCCAAATCAGGCTCAAATGCAATTTGGTTTGTCGCCAGACCAATTATATACTCCATGCATCGATACAAACAATCATTTTTCTCCGAAGGCAAACCGAATTTGACTGTAATGCTTCTTAGATCGGGTTTATACCATTCCTGGATTATATTTGGAACGTCGTGGAACAACATTTTTGGAGCCGGATCAAAATATATTCCTAAAGTAAAGTATTTTTAAATTATTGATTTTTAAAAAATTTTAGAGAAATTTATGCGTCTGTCTGTTTGTCTGCAGTCATTTTTGAGCGATTTTCAAAATCGTTTTTTCCGTGAAAGGTAACCAAAAAAGTGATGTTGGGATTGAATTTGGGCGAAATCCATCAAAAACTTTCGATGATACTAGCTTACTGTATCTCTGCGAAATAAGCACGGAAATCGTTGTTCAAGGTTTTTATTGAAAGATATGGACCTGAGGAAACCACAAACAAAATTCATGAAAGTCGGTTGAGTCTGTCGCGCCAATAGGGTCAATAATGTGGGACCAGCTGGTAGCACACCCAGTACAATAACTCCAGCTCTGTCCATTAACGTATCCATTCCAAAATCATCCATTTCAATATTATCCATTTCAATAGCTCCCGCTGTCCCTTAATATTCATTATAACTCCCGCTTCAATTGCATCTATTTCAGCAACACCCGCTGTCTATTAACGTGCATTTTAATTACTGATAAGCGTTGGTTCAATTTTGAATATTAATTATTGAGAAAAAAAGGAGTGCCCCAGGCCGTGGTAAAAAAAAATAAAAAAGCGGGGTCGAGTGGCGGCAGTCGCCACAAAGGGGGAACCAAGGAATAAACGTGGACACACAAAAGTTGAACAATCGGCGCCGCAGGCCATGAAATTAATGCGCCAATAAAAAAGCTTGGTCGAAGGGCTCGGCGAAGAATCGGCGCCGCGCCGCAGGCCATGAAAAAAAGCCGTTTCGTTCCATACACTTTTCTGAAACGATCCGGGCTCTAGAAGGTCGGCAGCCTCCGCAAAAGCTCAAGGGGGAAATATAACCCTTGTAGTGTCTAAGGGGCAGAGCCCAATGCTTCGCTTAGGGCAGAGCACCATTCATGTAAATCCGCCTGCATCTAGAGCGCCGTAGGCGCAGGGCGAGGGGACAGAGCCGCCCAAACGATACATTATGATATTTAAAAAATGAAACACCTGTAACGCCTGTACAAAATTAATTATGTTGTGTACAAAACGCAATTTGCCTGTGGACAGCGATATTGGACGGCAACGGGAGTAATTGGAATGGGTGTTGATGGACAGCGGGTGTTGTTGAAATGTATGATATTGAAGCGGGAGCTGTTGGAATGTATGTTAATGGACAGCGGGAGTTATTGAAGGGAACATTTTTGTCCATCCCTTTTTTTATGTATATTTCAAAATTCGAAAAAGTTCATAAATATTAGGGAGATTGGGCAAACCTACTTATAGCAAAACTTATAACTTATACTTATAACTATACGTTATAAGTCATAAGTTATAAGTTATAAGTTGAAAGTTATAAGTAAACTATGAGTTATAAGTTCAAAATTATAAGTGAACTATAAGTTATAAGTTATAAATTATAAGTTATAAGTTATAAGCTTTAAGTTATAAGTTATAAGTTGAAAGTTATAAGTTGCAAGTTATAAGTTATAAGTCATAAGTTATAAGTTATAAGTTATAGGTCATAATTTATAAGTGAACTATAAGTTATAAGTTATGAGTTATAAGTCATAAGTTATAAGTTAATAGTTTTATAAGTTATAAGTTATAAGTCATAAGTCATGAGTTATAAGTTGTAAGTTATAAGCTATAAGTTATAAGTTATAAGTTGAAAATTATAAGTAAACTATAAGTTATAAGCTATGAGTTAAGTTACTCAAAAAATCAAGGAGGAAACAGCTCCAGAAAATCTTGTCACAACCTAAAGAAATCTTCAGAAAACCCGTGATTATTTACATTTTTCAAAGAAAATCTTAGAAAGTACCTGAAAATTTTGTTCGGTTTTTCAACCGGTTAATTTTGGGAATATGTAGCGCGTCCAATAAAACCCTAATTTCATTAGAGGTGAATCTAAAGTATATACAACATATTCGCTATCTGTGAATTGTTCTAATCGAAAGTCATGTCGTTGGTACCTAACAATGTTCATTTTCCTTTTAAGCATTTTTTTAAATATCCAGAAGGACTCTGTTGAAATGGCTTTTTTGATGCCCGATGTTGGCCGATGTTCAACCGACATGCTACATAACGAGAAATTTGAATTCAAATAATAACTTTACACTGAAAATCACACCCAGACACTCAAAGTGATCAATCGTCAATAAATAGTACATTCATTAATTACCTCTAATTACTGACAATGGGATGTCAGTAGTGTTTTTTTAATTTGTCACGAATCGTTTTTTTTCGAAAATGTTGTCTTACGACATAACATAAATAATAGTAATTGATCAGTGTTTTCTGACAGATCAGATTATTGACATAATATTACAACTGAATTACAACTTTTTCCATTTATTGCGGAATTCTTAAACTTTTTTCCGATCGTTTGACGTCACTTTTAGCGATTTTTTAGGAAATTCTTTAAATTTAAAGTTCAATTTAGCTTATTCGACCAAGATGTAAGATTTTCTTTGAAAAATGTAAATAATCACTGAATATTTCTTTAGGTTGTGACAAGATTTTTTGGAGCTGTTTCCTCCTTGCTTTTTCGACTAACTTAACTCATAGCTTATAACTTTTAGTTTACTTATAATTTTCAACTTATAACTTGTAACTTATAACTTATAACTTATAACTTATAACTTATAACTTATAACTTATAACTTATAACTTATAACTTATAACTTATAACTTATAACTTATAACTTACAACTTATAACTTATAACTTACAACTTATAACTTACAACTTATAACTTATGACTTATAACTTATAACTTTTTACTTATAACTTGTAATTTATAACTTATAACTTATAGTTCACTTATAATTTTGAACTTATAACTTATAGTTTACTTATAACTTTCAACTTATAACTTATAACTTATGACTTATAACGTATAGTTATAAGTATAAGTTATAAGTTTTGCTATAAGTAGGTTTGCCCAATCTCCCTATTCTGATGCTAGTCTACAGCTTGTTTTATTAGTCATTTCATGCACGTCCCTGCATACGTACATATTTTTAGTTGACAAAGATTACGTCCGTTGAGGGAATATACACTATTCACTTATACGTACCGTCCATTATATCACCGTCCCGTCGGATTATAAATAAACACATATGAAAATTTAATGTTTTTTCATTTGCCTTCTCCTTGATATTATATTTTCTCGGAATGAAAAAGACGGTGTAGCTTGTTTTATAATTATGATTTTCGCTTGCTTTCTTAAATCCATCGCAAACATACTTTTTAATTGAATTTTTATTCTTTACTGCCCATTTCTTCATTGGCTTGAAAAGTTTTGCTGTAAAATAAAGATCAGTCAAAAACAAAATCTGAGTAGTTTTATCTCATTCCAACTAACATAAGGGTGCGGAATTTTATGCTGTGGTTGTCAGCGCATATAAATTACATCAAGTGTCGCTATATATATCTATAAATACACTGCACCTCGATACCCCTCACTACACCTTGGTACACCTCACTACACCTTGGTGCACCTCACTACAACTTGGTACACCTCACTACATCTTGGTGCACCTCACCACACCTTGGTGCACCTCACTACACCTTGCTGCAACTCACTACACCTTGCTGCACCTCAATACACCTTGCTGCACCTCACTACATCTTGGTGCGTCTCACTACACCTTGGTGCACCACACTACACCTTCATGCTCCTTATTGCACCTCACTACACCTTGATGCACCTCACTACACTTTCGTGCATCTTTCTGCACCTCATTGCATCTTGCAACACCTCACACCACCTTGGTGCATCTGACTACACATCATTGCACCTTGATGCACCTTAATGCACCTGACTGCACCTTGATGCAACTGACTGCACCTTGATACACCTAACTGCACCTTGCTGCACCTGACTGCTCATTGGTTCCAGAAGACACTTAAGAACCCCAGATTGATTCTAGGGTCAATCGAGTATAAAAACATATGCAGGGAACGTATCAGAATAGATGTGGCAAACAGAATAGATGTTGCAAAGAGATTCGAACGTATCAAAGTAAATGTTGCCTTAACTCTTAAGTGTATGAAATTACGTCGACATTATATTGGATTGGAAATTCCTGAAAGGGCAATACTGAAAGACCCGTCCGAAGAAACGGTGTAAAAGTCTCTCCAAATATTCAAGCAACCGTCAAAATAAAAAAAAGTTGAAAAAGTTTAAAAAAAAGTAAAAACTTTTTCTTCATACATATTTTCAAAAAAATGTTATTTGTACTTCCGCCGATATTAGAACCGACCTAGAGCTCTTAGAAAAGGCCTCTGACCCATCCTTGCACAGAAAAAAGTTTTGCCACTGACACCGATCTTCTATCACTTATAGTTCTCAAAATGTTTGAATTTTTCGAAACTAACATTATCGGCCATATTGGGAGGCATCATGACATGCGTACCACCGAAACCAAAATTTTTTTCCTTCGACACCGATTTTCTATCTCTAATATTTTTAAAAATATTTGAACTTTTCCAAAATAAATTGCCTAGATCGATCCACCCTAACATTAGCGGCCGTGATGGCAGGCATCACGACTTGCGCCACACCTAAACCAACAACTTTGCCTTTGAAACCGATCTTCTATCTCTTATTGTTTTCAAAATATTTGAATTTTTCCAAAATAAATTGCCTAAATCGATCCACCCTAATAAGCGGCCGTCTTAGGCTCGGCCCGGGTCCACAATTTTTCTTTGATGCTCTTAAGGCTTTCATTACCTATCGAATAAAAAAAGAATCACGAAAATCGGATGGAATTTGCTCGATTTTTGTATAAAAAAGAAGTAGAGCCCTAGTGGGTCCTAATAGGGCTCTAGCTAGGTACAACGACCCAAAGTAAAAAACTTTTTTTCCATAAATTGTTGGGCATTCCCAGACCTTTCATTTGAATTTTTTTTTTGGAAAATCGGAAAAGATGTACTTGAGTTATGCACAAAAAACACGTAGTGCCCTTGTAGAGACTTAGTTTTAGAGCCCTAGCTGAGTCCAGGCGCTCAGATTCAAAAAGGTTTCTTCCATAAATTGTAGGGAATTGCTTAATCTTTTGATTAAAAAAAAGTTTTGAAAATCGGAAAAGATTAACTCGAGTTATGTACAAAAAACACGTTTGGCCCTAGCAGAGACTCTTTTTTAGTGCTGTAGCTAAGTCCTAGGGCTCAAGATAAAAACAGTTTCTTCCATAAATTGTCGGCCATGCAAAGGCCTTTCAAACAAAAAAAGAGTTTGGAAATAGGAAAAGATTAACTCGAGTTATGTACAAAAGACCAGAAACCACTCAAGCGGCCCTTGCTCATTGGCCCTTTGACCGACAGTGCCCAGATTCAATCCCAAAAAAAATTTTCAATTACCTTTTAGGATATGAAAAGTTCTTGAAAATCGGTTGAGTTTTACTCGAGATAACTTGAGTAAAACTCAACCGATTATTAAAATCTTTTTTTCCCTGAAAGGTAATTGAAATATATTTTATGGGATTGAATCTGGACACTGTCGGCCCAAGGGCCGCCGAGCTAGATGCGTTTAAGTGGTTTTTGGTATTTTGTGCATAACTGGCGTAAATCTATTCCGATTTTCATAAGTTTTTTTTTGTTTGGAAGAACTGGGCATAGCCGACAATTTATAGAAGAAACTTTTTTGAATTTGAGTCCTTGGACTTAGCTAGGGCACTAAAAACGAGTCTCTGCTAGGGCTGTACGTGCTAACTCGAGTAAATCTTTTCCGATTTTCAAATTTTTTTTTTGTTTACAAGATCTAGGCATGGTCTACTATCTATAAAAGAAACATTTTTGTCTATAGAAGTATCTGTCCGAGGCCTCTACGTAGGGCCCTAGGTCAGCCCAAAAAATGGTTTTTTGCTATGTTGTAGAGAAAATTGTGGCGAACATTTTTGTCTATTTGGAGATCAATTTTGTACTTTACATCGTTTCTTCGGACGGGTTTTTCAATATTGCCCTCTTGGCAATTTCCAATACAATTTAATGTACGTAACGTTATTTGATACACTTAAGAGTTAAGGCAATATTCACTTAAATACGTTCGACTCTTTTTGTAACATCAACTCTGTTTGCCGCATGTATTCTGATACGTACGGGTCCCTTCGTATGTTTTTTATTGCTGATTCGTCATCTAAGGACCATGATCGGTGCTCCTACCCCTACTCCCGGGTCGAAATTCGACTGGTTACAAACGTCGTGGTAAACGCAATAGACCCCTTCTCGAAGCACTGCTTTCTTCGTACGGGTCTAAAAATTAGTTTTAGAAACATTATAGAGGAAGTCTGGGAAATATTTTAGTCTATAGATGCAACTGTGAGTCCCAGACGTCATTTAAGGATCATCTCGAGGATCATAAAATTAATTTTAAAAGTTTTGCAGAGGACTGCGATTGAAATATTTTCGCCAATGTCCCAGTCACCACCTTTAGTCTCCAGATTGATCCCAGGGTTAAATTAATTGGAAATAAAGGTGCTTTATCAGTTCTGAAATTAACAGTTTTATTGGTCCAAACTAATGTTCATTGCAACACTTAGAATGCCGGCTCGCCCGGCTGGACCACATGCTTAACGTGAATTCAGAACCACGCGTTGTACCATTAGGATTTCTTCTAGTGCTAATTATATCTCCGTCCAAAGTCAGACTCGAATATTTGCACACAGAATTCATCGAATATTGGTGACGTCATATTTGTCATTCTTCTCTGTACGATTCGTTGCGGCACCGTGAATTTGGTGAACTACCCATATTATGAAGCCTGGCTGTGTCTAGGAACCTTACTTTCATGCTATACATTGAAGAAAAATTCTATACAGATACCAGGATTGAACCCGGAAATTCTTGGTGGAAAGCCAGTACGTTACCACTGAGCTAACCCATTCCCCTCCGGCGCGAGCAGCAATTCTCGCACAGGGTTGAATTTTCATACTTTTATCCCTTGTAATTCAAACATTAATTTTAGAATTGATTTCGCAGAACACGGCACAATTTTGCTAATTAAATCAGTAAAAAACGAGACTTGACAGGCCAGTTTTAAATTATGCCATTTATTTAAATTTTCCGACCGGTTTCGAGAGTCACGCTCTCATCTTCAGGGTATGGTCAAGACTCTTTGTTGGCATCTGCCGCTACAAGATCGCATAGGCTTTGATGAACGTAATAAGCTCTTGAGTTAACTTTGGAGACAATACACTCAGGGCTAGAGTAAGAAATATTTCATATAAAACTTCAACAGATGGCAGCTGTAACCATTTCCGTTACAATTCGCTAGTCCAAAAATACCTCTAACTGAGACAAATAGATACGTCAGCACTTTGTCCATCACGCCCATCAGCATATCAAGGTGCATGACTTGACTGAAGATTGGCACTAGATGCCGAAATGTTGATCTCTTCTAATTATCTCCATAATGCATCTGTTCTAGATGTGTTAATGTGTGAGCGTCATGTCAATGACAAAATAATTCAAATAAGAGCTTACACGTTCATAGTAAAAGTAATACGTAATGAGTTGTATCCTATGATTTCATTCTCATTCATTCGTATTGTTTCAATTCATTCGTAATCATGGCGTCATTGGACGAAGAGGCACATAATATTGTGAGCAGTTTGCTGCCCGGAAAATCTAAGGAAAAATACGTAAAAAACTACAATACGTTCATGGAATGGCATCGCACAAAAAGTATTGAGGAAAACGACTTCTCGGAAAAAGTAATGTTGGTATATTTGGACCATTTACACAGTAAGTAAAAGAGGAGTTACGTAGCGTAGTGAAAAATTTCAGAATTTTTTTTAAAGATAAATATGCTCCGTCATCCATTTGGCGCTTTTATTCGATGCTACGCACCTCGATCCAGTGTAATCACAACGTGGATAACGATTATCCGAAGGTTATTTTGGCGTTGGGATATACGGTGCAAAACGTGCGGATGAGCTAACTAAACTGGCATTAAAGGATATCGAAGTACAGGGTGCGGTTTATTTGGTTAAGATTCCTGACACGAAGAACAAATTTCCGCGTTGAACAAGAATATGCCGCGTTTGTTCGTAAGTACCTTGGAATTTGTTGGAATATAACGTCGTCGGACCGTTTGTTGATGAATTATCGGAACGGAAATTGTACGAACTCATCGGGAAAAACAAAATTTTAATGGCCCCGAAAAAGATCGCTGAGTTTTTGGGTTTGTCAGTCCCGAATTCTTATGCTGGACAAATTTTCCGCCGGTCATCGACTACGTTACTGGTTGAAGGAGGTGCTGATTTGGTCACAGTAAAGCTGCATGGTAGTTGGCGTCAAAAACAAACGTATGATCGGTTCGATCATTGCAAATCAAATTGCTTCATCATCCACCGTCAACGCAATTGCTTGATCTTCCACGATCGCATCAACAAACATGTCTTCATTGGGGCCATCAACGTCAGCCGTTGCACCTACCGTGTCATCAACATCAACAAATGAGACTGGACAATTTTCGGATTATTCGCAAATTATTGGGAACGATAAAATGGAGGTACCAGTGACAGCCAGCAGCACAGAAGAGGTTGAGATTCGATCTCAGGTTTTAAGAAAATTGTGTTGCAAATGATTTCGTACGACCACTTCAGGCAAGAGAAATGCAGCACATGCAGTTCAACAGTTGCAAGGTAGAAATTCACTACCACAAATAAAGAAGTGTAATTATTTTATTCGAAATTACTCTCCGATAGCTATAAAATGCTTGAAGCATTTCTCAGGATTTCATCACAATAAAATGATTTTGACAGACAAATTGAGTCTCAGCTTTTTTATTATTAATTATTATTAATTATTCCGCTGGTGGGTCCGGCATTTGTGACGCAATTTTTTCAAAACAACGTATTTTTGTTTTGAAAAAAGCGCAGTAATTTGTACAGGAAATTAAAACTTTGAACGCAAGGTTCCATTCAAACAAACATCTGCGTATTATCAGCGATAGCGTCACCTCAAGCGGACTGTGTCACACTTTACCTTTTAAGAGGTTTTTGTTGTGATAGTTATTATACTAAAGAATATCCCAGTCCTTATATCAAGGATAGCACACACCTTAAGCAAGTGATTATTATTTAATATGACTAGATTTTGTTAATATAATTACTATAATTACCGTGTTGAAGATTGCCAAACATTTCACCAAGGTAATGATGGTCGACGTATAGTGGTGTTTTTAAGTCTTTTAAAAGAGGCAGAAATTTTTCCAAAAGAAATTTCCGTTCAAAATTCAATGCTTCAGCCGTGCTAGTATATCTGGAAAAAATGAACCATTGTAATGATAAAGAAAATAAGCTGATCTAAAAAATAATAGTCGTATTTCTGAAACAGTTGAAACGTATTCCACAATAGTACAAGCCATGCTAACTTCATTTAATGATTAAGGATACAATTTTTAGACGTGTCTTATGCGTTTACCAGAAAGTTTGTAACTATTCGAATTTCGACCCGACCCGGAGGTGGTTTAAAGTAAGTCTTGGCCGATTTTCAAAAATCTTTTTTCCACTGAAAGGTATTCGAAAAACAAGCGCTGAGCTGGGTCGTCTAAAAGGGTTTTGGTTTTTATTATATTTTATTATTTTATTATATTATTATATTATTATTATTATTATTATTATTATTATTATTATTATTATTATTATATTATTACATTACTCAAGTAAATCTTTTCCGATTTTCACAATCTGCGGCAATAAGATAGATTGAGAAAAAGTGTTGAATGTTTGCATTGAGGCGAACAGTTAGGCGCGATGCAAACTTAAATTCACCTTCGTATCTCGAAAGATGCATAGGAGTATTTGAATCGAGTCATTAGCAAGACGTGGAATAGACGCATGCGTAACGTTTGTTTGAAAAGGACGAACTACAGTGGTGCCAATATAAGAACTTAGAATATTGAATTTTTTGTTCCTTCTAAAACTTTTGCAATAAATGTTTTCTGATACGTAAGGAGGGGGTTAGGACGGAATGTCCCAAAAAAATAATGTCTCCAACCAAAATATCCCTTCAGACAAGATATCCCCAGACAAAATAACCGGATATAGTAACCACAATTTTTACCCCAACCAAAATATCCCCTCAGACAAAAAATTTCCTCATAAAACACTTATTGCAAAGAAACAGCGCCGAATTTAACTGGAAAATAAAAAAACGGGGTCGAGGGTCGGCAGCCCTCGCAATAAGGGGGTAAAGGGAGAAATATTCCTCTTGCGTGGTCTAAGAAGCAGAGCCCCTAGCGGGGCTTAGGGCAGCGCCCCATTCACATAAAGTCGTCTGCAGGGCGTACAAAAGCCGGCACATGCGCAAGCAGCCACAATATAATATCTAATTAATAACACCTACAATCTAGATAAATATATTCAAGAGGGGGTAGAATATTGATAAATTTAACCCGATTATTAGTTTGAAAATTTGGCGTTTTTTCGACAATGAATGGTTGTTATTTGAAATTAAGTTGACGATTTGAAAGAAATTAATGTTTTTATGCTTGGATTCAGAAAATGGAGAAAATATACTAGATGAATTGAAAAAGTGTAGAAGAAACTGATTCCGAGGTAAAACAATCTTATAACCGAAAACGACTTATGAACGTGTAAGCTCTTACTTGAATTATTTTGTCATTGACATGATGCTCAGACATTTACACATGTAGAACAGTTGCGTTTTGGAGATAATTGATAATTAGAAGAAATCAACATTTCGGCATCTATTAGATCTGGACTAATCATCAAGATTGGCACTAGATGCCGAAATGTTGATCTCTTCTAATTATCTCCATAACGCAACTGTTCTAGATGTGTTAATGTCTGAGTCTGAGCGTCATGTCAATGACAAAATAATTCAAATAAGACCTTACATGTTCATAGTGAAAGTAATAAATATGTAATGAGTTGTATCCCAAGATTGATTCCAAGTTTGCGGGCTTTAATCCATAGAGATTTGAAAAAGTGTCAAATGACTTTTCATAGTTAAGCGTACTCAACAACAAATTCTCTGAATTTATGTATTTTATGAAATATATGGCAATTATTACTAAAAATCTGTACCATTTGCTGCGCAGTTCAATGAAACGGTCAAGGTCCGCTTTAACAACACAAATTGTGACATAGAAATTTTTGTAGAAATTTAGTATAAAATAAAAGTAATAGTATATTACAGAGGAACACCGTTATGAGTAATATTACAAGTGTTCGATGTTTACTGTATTACTCATAAACAGTGTTCCTCTTTACTATGTTTTAACGTGTAACCACAAGGTAAGTTGAAATCTACAAAACATCTTATTTCATAAAAATCAATTCAAGTTTCAAATTTTGTTATGTTCACTCTACGAACGAATCAAAGTTGCCGCGTGCCAATTCATTCATGTTTCTATGAAATGACTTTAGTTGTTGGTTAAATTTTTGTTTAGTATCGAGATTTAATTCGAGTTTTTCATCTTTATTGAGAACCTATAGGCGGCTTTAGGGAACACATGTTTTGCCGAGAATTGAGTAATGTCATAGGAAGGACATTCGTTTTTGTAAAATATCACAAATTTAAGAAATTTGAGAATCACAAACTTTTACTATATTAAAACAAACACGTCCGTCGCATAAGATTTACCGACTACTCTGACTACACGTACGTTATGAGCCATTTACGAACGATGCACCGGTTATATCAACTTACCGAGTGGGTACACGTTAAAACATAGTACAGACGAACACTGTTTATGAGTAATATTACATGTGTGCGTCGCCAAGGCTCGTTACCGTAAACATCGCACACCTGTAATATTACTATAACAGTGTTCGGCTATAATATACTAATAACATAAATTGATCAAAACTTTCAAAAGTTATAAACAGTCAAAATTAAGAATTCCATAAGTGTTCAGCTACTACAGCACTTACTTACATATAAAAATTTTTTTAAAGCAATGGCAATCTACTCCAATTAAGATTAAATAATGAAACAACTCGCAACATCCAATAGTGGATTTCGGCGAAAAAATGTTGGGGAAAGTAGTGAAAAATTGACTTTTTGATCTTTCTTCACTGGCAATATTTGTTTTGAACCCAAATAAATAGGAATATGGTTTTATTTTCATCTTTCAACATCGGAGAGTTTATTTAAGTTTTATATCAGTTGCTTTGTCACATACTTCCATAGACATAAATGTCTCCCTCAATTTGCTCTGCAAAAGGGCAAACAACATGGTGTTTGGTTAGGGCCGACCTTAGACCTGAGGCACAGGGTCCCAATTTGTTTTTGAATATAAAGCAGTACTCGATTACCTCTCAAATAGAAAAAGAATCAACAAAATCAGTTAGGATTTATCTAGCTTATGTAAGCAAACACGTTGGGTCCTAGTAGAAACTCAGTTTTAGGGTCCTGACTGAGCCCAAGGGTTTCCAATCAAAAAATTTTCACCCATAAAACGGAAGACAGACCTAGACCTTTCGATCAAAAAAAAAAATTTGAAAATCGGAACAGATTTACTCGAGTTTTGTACAAAAAACACGTAGAGCCCTAGCAGGGACTTGTTTTTAGTGCCCTAGCTGTATCCTAGGGCCCAATCTAAAAACGTTTCTACTACAAATTGTTGGGCTTTCATAGACCTGTCGATTAAAAAAACAATTATGAAAATTGGAAAAGATTTACTCGAGATATATACAAAAAATACGTATGGCCCTAGCATAGATTTGTTCTTAGTGCCCTAGCTGAGTCCAAGGACTCAAATCTAACAAAGTTTCCTCCATAAATTGTCGGCCATTCCTAGATTTTTCAAGCAAAAAAAAAATATGAAAATCGGAAAAGATTACACCGAGTTATGTACATTAGACCAAAAACCACTTAAACGGCCCTAGCTCGGCGGCTCTTGGGCTGACAGTGCCCAAATTCAATCCCATAAAATATATTTCAATTATATTTCAATTTCAGGGAAAAAAAAAGTGTTTGAAAATCGGTTGAGTTTTACTCAAGTTATCGCGATGACGGACGGACGGACGGACATTTTTTTATTGTTGATTGGTCTTCGTTCTTCGTACGGGTCTAATAAAAATAAAAATGGCCTGGATCCGTGATCTGTGAAAAAAGTTGTCAAATCGAACCACCCTTAAAAGATAAAATTAAGTGTATATAAAAATTCGAATTAGGCTAACTGTCCACCTTAAGAGCGATTTTGCGAAAACTTCGAACGATTTCGTACACTTTTGGGACAACATGTCCTACTTTTTCCCGATGAATGTGCCATTCGATTCCGTGTTCTATAGTAAGAAAAGTAATTTCTCATTTTTGGAAAATTTGATATTTTAGGGGAGTTATGGTATGGTAAAAATGGTTTTTTGGCTAAAACTCCTGTAAAACGAAATGAAATCAAATGAACGTTTATGGGATGGTAAGCCCCAATGATACAAAGGTTTTTCATCATTGGATTCCTTGAAGCCTTCCCCCACTCGTGAGTTTTTAATCATTCTATGTGAAAACTTCGGGAACGCTTTACTGCTTGAAGCAGCGATCAACCGAAAAACTGAGTATGGGGTGTTATAGTATACTACGCCTACTATAAGACCATGCAAAGACTTCCCCGGTTTAAGGCTGTTGCACCGGTCTGGAACAACTTTTGTAAGAAAGGTCAATTTTTGACACTTTTTCTTAACTATTTTCAGCTGAAGAAGTCTGCATAACTGCCCCGAAACATGATCTGCAGCTGGATATACGAAAAGGAGCTGTTCACAAGTGACATTGTACTCTCAGGGAGCTGAGGGGGGGGGGGTTGTGGTTACCAAAGAAAACGTGAAGATGTTGAGTTTTATATGGAAATTTAGAACGTTTTGAACACTTTTTCTATGTGAAAGTGGGGGGGGGGGGGGTAAAAAATTCTATAACACAGTGTGTGACGTCATTCAATTCCATCGTGAACATTAAACAATCCTGCCACATTTTCTTCAGTAAAAAGCATCCAATTGAACGTCTCGGAAGATAGTCACTACACGATGAGGATTGCAATTGGCATTTCGAAGGATCATCCATGATTGAAACGTCCTTAAAAAACTAAAACTGCGCCTTTTTTTCTTTTTTGAAACAGCACAAATTGAAATGCAATACCGATTGTAAGTACTGGTTCATATTTGTTTTCGTAACGTGTGAGAATGGTAGACAATAGTGCTGAACAATAGAAGTCTTTTGTTCAAAGCTCCAACTATAAACACTACAACTACTAAAGAAACAAATTACATGAAAATTACATGTAAAGAATGAACATGAATTCAAATGGCTAATGAGTCGAGGGTGCCGCTTTTTGGACCCGTACGAAGTACAAAGGTCCTATAGGTTTACTACAAATAATTTTATTGTAACATGGGGTAGATCGAGCTGGGAGGGGGAGGATGCATCTATTATCGTCTAGAGATGACGAATCAGCAATAAAAAAAATGTCCGTCTGTCCGTCTCCACTTTTTTTTCCAAACGGCTCAACCGATCAGCCCAAACTTTTTTTCCCTGAAAGGTACATGCCTCCTATGATTCAAGTTCGAAGATGAGCAAAATCAAGTGGTTCCGGAGATGGACGGAAACATGGTTTTTCGAAGGTCGGTAAAGCTTTTTCGCAAATATATCAGCAAGTATAGCACGGAAATTCCTCATTTTGGTGTCAAATGAAAGCAATTGATGTCACAAAACTGGGAAAAAAATTTTTGTGGGAATCGGTACAGAGGTCTATGCACTGGGACCAATGGAATGGACGAAATTGAGATTCTTGGCCATTTACGAAAACAGTTTTTCGTCTATATTTCCTTAAAATGCAATATGGAGATTTACTGTCAAAGGCGAAGTTGTAGAGAATTAAATTTAAGCGGACACGTGTTTCAGGGTTTTGGTGAAATATGGCCCAATACTAGTATATGGCCTCTTCCATAATTTGGCAGGATGACCCAGATCCCAGATCTTCAGAACTATGAGAGTTAGAAAGTTGGTTCCAAAGGCGAAGTTGTAGAGAATTAAATTTGAGCGATCACTTGTATCAGGGTTTTGGGAAAATATGGCCCAATTCTGGCATATGGCCACTTCCATAATTGGGAAGGATGAGAGATTGAAAGTTGCTTCCAAAGACAAAGTTGTAGAGAATAAAATTTTAGAGAACACGTGTTTCAGGATTTTAGGGGAAATGACTTAGTCCTTTGATATAAGCTTTTTTAGATTTGAATGGTCTGAGACGTACTTCGGTAGGGCCTTTGACATTACCTTGGGTAATTTCTATGGATCTTTGAAATTCTTACAGTTATAAAAGAACAGAAAACGTTGGATTGTTTGCTTATTTGTATATATTTAGATACGTTCGAGTCTCTTTGCCACATGTATTCTGTTTGCCACATCTATTCTGATACGTACGGGTCTTTGGTTATGTTTAATTTTAATTTTGGATCAGGTAATTGCGTCCGAAAAGTTAATTTTATTTCTCTTTTGCCCTAATAAAAATGTCACTTACCTTTACCTTTATTAACGTCAGATTTAGACCAAAATCAAATATTTGTGGGGGTTCATTCACAAATGACGTCACACACTCGTGTTATAGAATTTTTTACACACCCCCCCCCCCCTCTCTTTCACATAGAAAAATTGAACACTTAAATTTCCATATAAAACTCAACACCTTCACGTTTTCTTTGGTAACCACCACTCCCCCCCCCCTCCGTGAGAGTACACCGTCACTTGTGAACAGCTCCTTTTCGCATATGCAGCTGCAGATCATGTTTCGGGGCAGTTATACAAACTTCTTCAGCTGAAAATAGTCAAGAAAAAGTGTCAAAAATTGACCTTTCTTACAAAAGTTGTTCCAGACCGGTGCAACAGCCTTAAACCGGGGAAGTCTTTGCATGGTCTTATAGTAGGCGTAGTATACTATAACACCCCATACTCAGTTTTTCGGTTGATCGCTGCTTCAAGCAGTAAAGCGTTCCTGAATTTTTCACCTAGAATGATTAAAAACTCAAGAGTGGGGGAAGGCTCCAAGGAATCCAATGATGAAAAACCTTTGTATCATTGGGGCTTACCATCCCATAAAAGTTCATTTGATTTCATTTCGTTTTACACAAGTTATAGCCAAAAAACCATTTTTATCACCCCCTGATATGCACTTACTTAGAGCACCATAACTCCCCCGAGATATCAAATTTTCCAAAAATGAGAAATTACTTTTCTTACAATATAAAGAGAAATCGAATGGCATATTCATCGGGAAAAAGTAGGACATGTTGTCCCAAAATCGTTCGAAGTTTTCGCAAAATCACTCTTAATAATGTGTTAATGATAAAAACTTGTTACGAAAAAAGTAATGAGCCATCATTAAAATAATTCGGCACAAACTATCACTTACGAGTAAAAACCAATTAGCGGTGAATATTTGCCATCTTCTTGTCTTAGTAAAATATTAAGCGTCGCCATCGCGTGCTCAAACTTTTGACTAATCGGAGTTACTTGCAATGGCATCGGCAACGACAGCGGCGTTAAAATCTAAAAAATTAATAAAAGGGTTATTATTAATAGAAAAAAGTCTTTATTGTCTTGTGACCACACAACATTCTCGGATCGGTTGAAGTCAGTTTTTCGTATTTTTTGGCCACAAGAGAACAAAATACTAGGGAATTCAACCGGTAAATTTTTACCGGTAATTACCGTTTACGGGTAAATGGAAATTTTTTACCGGTTGATGCAACGGTAAAAGATTTTAAATTTACAGCACATAAAAATGAGAAAAATGACATCAAGACCTTTCTCTTTTCTTCGATAATGATTATTGCCCTGAGACAGAAAAACGTCATTATGTGTCATATAATAAAAATTCTTGAAAATCCGACTCGAAATGTCACGTTTCTTCGTATTTTTTACTATTGATGGCTAATGTACCTGGTTCCTGGATGAATAACTTTTAGTGAAATTTTGTGGCTCAAAATAAAATGTTTGTTGAAGTACTCTTTTACACTAAAAGAATATGAGAAAACATGAGAATTCTGAAGACATTTCATTTCTTCAAACGGTAGAGTAGAGCGATACCGAACTAATTTTCTTTGACATGTTTCGATTTTTTGGTAAGATATAAGCTTGTGGACACTCGAAGTCAGAAATGGTGCGAATTTTCGTAATATTTGCAAAATTTAAGGCAGTGGAGGCCGGTTTCCATCCATTCCGCCGTCGATCACTTCACCATTTATACAAATCTTGCGGCAGCAGGTGCGGCAAGTTCAAATTCTTCAAACAAAACCAATAAAGATTTACATTTTCTCAAGTAACATTAACATTCAGAAAAATGCAACCTATCAATGAAATTTCTTGCAATTTCAAGATATTTTGTATAAGGAAGGACTCAGTGGAATAATTGAGGTAGTCTTTATGTCATTTTCTAAAAGGAGTCATTCGGTTGATTAGTAAAGGGCTATGTGTCGTTTGTAAAAAATGAGTGCTCAGTCTGTGAAATCGTCTCTACGTCCAATACTGATACCATCCGTGAAGCTAGACAACCATTTTCGTAATCCACTGCATGCTCAATGCTGAATATTTCTTGAGAATATAACAGAACCCACGTTCCTTCAACACAACGTCAATTATGTGAACAAACATCTTTCAAAGTAAAAAATGAACAAATTATTTTTTGATTTATTTGAAACGGCGACGGTCACCCCACTAGACATTTCAAATGCGAATAAAATTTACCGGTTTTTACCGGTAATTTTTGTTCAATTTACCGCCTTTACCGTTTACCGGTAAATGAAAAAACGTCGGTAAATGAATTCCCTACAAAATACCGTGCGTCGGAAAAATTCTTGCTGAAAAGCGTGTGGTATGTTATTCTCGCGTTCGGCTCGAAATACAACCTTCCCACACACCTTAGTAAGAAATTTCCCAGCTAGACAGTAATGTACTATTTTAGACCCGATCGATCGGTGCCGTAAAATGAAAATAGTTTTTAATAAACAAATTTTTTTTCTTCTATTTGATTCTTGAACAAATCTTTAGAATATCGAAATGCCAAAAATTAAGTTCAAAGGTTACACAGTTGAAGTTTATACTAAAATCAAGAGCTACCTCGGATTTCAGAGCAAACTTCAACTTCACTGTGCAACCTTTGAACTTAATTTTGTGTCATTTCGATCTAAGCTGCCCAGTAAGGACCACAGATATGGTGGGTTTTTTGTATTGGCATCTACATAAAATCAATCTGGAATTTAAGAAAGTGGTATTCAGTAATTTCATAAATTTTCATCACACTCCTCAATATTTCTTGCGACCGACGGGCTTTTTGGGGCTTTTGTTTTTAATTGTGATACAATCAAGAATTAATCATCATCATGCGTCAGTCTCTTCAGTCTGTCGTGTTAATCGTTTCGATTCCGAAAGGGACCCAGAGAGAAAAGAGAAATGGTTTGATCGTCGAAAGTATGAACAGTACGTTACAAGTAACAACAAAAATTTACGTTTTGGACTTAATCTCGGATCAACAAAATTTACGCTGAAACTGGACTTTTCAGCCTTTCATCCCTAGTTACGTAGTAGTTATTTTCATGACAAGGTGAGAAAATAGAAAATTGCTTAACAAGGTTGACGTCTGTGGCCAAAGCAGAGAAAATTGCAACGAGAGCAAAGTTTGTGGCACAAGCAGAGAAAATTGCAACAAGAGTAAAGTTTGTAGCCAGAGCGTAGCGAGGGCCGCAATTCACTCGAGTTACAATTTTCTATGCGAGGGTCACAAACTTTACTCAACTTGCAATTTTCCTGCGAGGGGCACAGACTTCAACCGAGTTAAGAATTTTCTTGTTTTTCCAAACTCTTATATCTCGAGAAATATTTGCCAGATTAGCTAATGAATTACTTTAGAATAATCCTGCGGTCCTACACTATGTGCTCGTATCCGTCGAGTCGAAAATTAATTATTTTTTGTTTACTTTCTTCATCGCGAAAAAAAATCGTATGAATAGATCGGCCATGATACTTTATGTTAAGTATTTATTTTCTCACCTCCTTTTATTTGCTCACCTCAAATGAGGTGCGAAAATCTACTTTCAGCACTCAAATTTGAGTGCGGAAAAGTTTTTCAGCACTCAATTTTAATTGACATTAAAAATGCAATTAAAAGGAAATTGTGATCGAAATAGAAATTTTATTGTTTGGTTCTGTCTATTTCGACATTGAATTGTAGAAAACGTTGTTCCTACCTCGTTTTGTAACTAGATTTTTTCAGCACACGTCCTAAATATTGTCCACACTCGCCTCTGGCTCGTGCGAACAATATTTAGGACTAATGCTGAAAAAACCTTAGTTACAAAACTAGGTAGGAAAATTACTATTGTGTACACACTCAGTTTCTAAAGCATATTATTTACAGCGGTACAATGGTACGTGGAATGAGCCAGTAACGAATAACTTCCGGGGGGTGTACTGTACATGCAATGACAAGTTCTTGGTGAAAAACGAGTAAAATGGAAAATTAAAACTGTGAGAGTCTGTGAGTCTGTAAGTCTGTGAGAGTTAAATGAATATTAGTCGAAGTGTTTTAATAGACTATTTGCACTTCAGTGCAAATAGTGTTCTAATAGAATAACTTAATTGTTTACTGATAGATTTTTTTATAAGCTAATGGCTTTTTTCTTCCACCAACACAATTTATTTTTTCCTTCTACAATGGCTACAAATGAAGAACTTGCTTTTCCTTCTACAAAATGTCATGTGATGAATTAGCTTTTTTTTCAGCAAAATGTGACATGAAGAACTAGCTTTATCCTTCTATAAAATGTGAAGTGAAGAAGTAGCTTTTCCTTCTACAGAATGTGACATGAAGAAGTAGCTTTTTCTTCTACAAAATGTGACGTGAAGCACTAGCTTTTCCTTCTACAAAATCTGACATTAAGAAGTAGCTTTTTCCTCTACAAAATGTGACGTGAAGCACTAGCTTTTCCTTCTACAAAATGTCACGTGAAGAACTAGCTTTTTTTTCTACAAAATGTCACGTGAAGAACTAGCTTTTCCTTCTAGAAAATGTCACGTGAAGAACCATCTCTTCCTTCTACAAAATGTAACGTGAAGCACTAGCTTTTCCTTCTACAAAAATGTCACGTGAAGAACTAGCTTTTCCTTGTACAAAATGTCACGTGCAGAACTAGCTTTTCCTTCTAGAAAATTTCACGTAAAGAACTTGGTTTTCCTTAAACAAAATGTGACGTGAAGCACTAGCTTTCCCTTCTACAAAATGTCACGTGAAGAACTAGCTTTTCCTCCTGCGAAATGTCACGTAAAGAACTAGCTTTTCCTTCTACAAAATGTCACGTGAAGAGCTAGCTTTTTCTTCTACAAAATGTCACGTGAAGAACTAGCTTTTCCTCCTACGAAATGTCACGTAAAGAACTATCTTTTCCTTCTACAAAATGTCATGTGACGAATTAGCTTTTTCTTCAGCAAAATGTGACATGAAGAACTAGCTTTTCCTTCTACAAAATGTTACTTAAAGAACTAGCTTCTCCTTCTTTAAAATGTCAAGTGAAGCGCTAGCATTTTCTTCTGCAAAATGTCACGTGAAGAACTAGCTTTCCTTCTACAAAATGTCACGTGAAGAACTAGCTTTTCCTTCTAGAAAATGTCACGAGAAGAGCTAGCTTTTCCTTCTACAAAATGTGATTGAAGAACTAGCTTTTCTTCTACAAAATGTCACGTGAAGAACTAGCTTTTCCTTCTAGAAAATGTCACGTGAAGAACTTGCTTTTCGATGCACAAAATGTAACGTGAAGCACTAGCTTTTCCTTCTACAAAATGTGACGTGAAGAACTAGCTTTTCCTTCTACAAAATGTGACGTGAAGCACTAGCTTTCCCTTCTACAAAATGTCACGTGAAGCACTAGCTTTCCCTTCTACAAAATGTCACGTGAATAAAGCTTTTCCTTTTGAAAAATTGTCACGTGAAGAAGTAGCTTTTCCTACAAGAAAATGTCACGTGAAGCTTTTAGTTCTACAAAATGTGATTGAGGAACTAGCTTTTCCTTCTACAAAATGTCACGTGAAATTCAGGGAAACGAATAATGTATGTTAATATAATTTAAGTTTTGAGAAAAACAACAACATTGCTTATAATAGAAACTTTCATATTCAATGATGTCGATATTTTCTTCATTGTCCTTTTCTCGGCACCCAAAACCAAATTTCCATCAGGGGCCGTCCATAAAGGACGTCCGCATTTTTAACGACTTCTTCGACATCCCCCTCCCCCCTGTCCCGCTTTTTCCGTTTAGCCATACCCTCGCCACCCTCCCCAAAGACATCCGAATTTGGCGAAAAATTAAAGAAATTGACGGATTTTTTTTCGTGAATATCGTCAACTCTTCGTGAGATTCGTGAAATTGTTTCACGAAAATAGGCTTTGCCACTCACAGTGCAGACTAGTCGGATATTACAATGTTTCCCAAAGCAAAAATTTCATCTCGGATCTCTACGCACCTCCCAAATTTAGATCATCCTGAAGATGCTACTCAGCGTCTTCCATTTCGTTATCGTTTACATTCGTCTCTATACAACAAACAAA
>WJQU01000760.1:0-37232 GCA_029228625.1 Pseudolycoriella hygida | reverse complement strand
GTATTCCACGTTCACCGCATTCCAAGTTCGCCGTATTCAATTTTCCCCGAATTTTATTTCTTCGTATTCCACTTCCCCCGTATTCCACTTCCCCGTATTCCACTTCCCCCCTATTCAACGTTCACCGTATTCCACTTACCCCGCATTCAACGTTCCCCGCATTCAACGTTCCCCGTATTCAACTCTCTTCGTATTCCAAGTTCCCCGTATTCCACTTTCCCTGTATTCCACGTTCACCGTATGCAACGTTCACCGTATGCAACGTTCACCGTATGCAACGTTCACTGTATGCAACGTTCACCGTATGCAACATTCACCGTATGCAACGTTCACCGTATTCCAAGTTCCCCGTATTCCACTTCCCCCGTATTCAGCGTTGCACTTGCTATGTATTCTACTCTGACACTCCCCCGACCAAATCTCTAAGACGACATCTTGACTGACTTTTAGCCGATTTTCAATTATGACCCGTTTTTTACTCATAACTCCCTTATTTCAGAACAATATCCCACTCCGGAACATGTTTTCTCGACGTTTTGCACCATAACCGACAACATATCAAAAAAAAATTTTCAATAATTTTCGGGCAGCGGAGCAAATTTTTGTCCATTTTTGCCTCCTTTGATCGACCCTGGGCACCGAACCGCTCAACCGATTTTCTTTAAATCGGTTTCGCTACCTTCACACTTCCGAAACCTTTCATCTGACACCTCACTGGCCTCATTCCGGCAACTACCGGCCGAGATATTGGTTAATAAGTGCTCCAGCTCTGGATAAAATCGCCAAATAATGACCTATAGCTCGGTAGTATGAAACTTTTTCACCCAACATTGTTCAGCAAATTTGTTGCCCCAAGCCTCCACTATCGATTGGCACTCAAAAATTATATCTACTTTTCCAGCTTTGTTCTACTTTGTTCTACTCATCAACGTCAACAACTTTCCCGAAGAAACCAAACGCGTAACTATTCTAATTCAGAAGATAGCAAAAATCCGGCGTCACTTTCACAGGTGGCAGCCATTTTCTTAGGATTCATAAAGATTCTACTCACAAAACTCTAAGACTTTGCCAAAGAAACCTATCGCCCAACTCGCATACATTCCAAGATATTTTTAAAAACATTAAAATTGGCTCAATGTCCAACTGCCCGACATTTTCACCAATGCTGGTGACTTCTACCCACTAAACTCTAAGACTTTGCCAAAGAAACCTATCGCCCAACTCGCATACATTCCAAGATATTTTTAAAAACATTAAAATTGGCCCAATGTCCCACTGCTCGACGTTTACACCAATGCTGGTGACTTCTACCCACTAAACTCTAAGACTTTGCCAAAGAAACCTATCGCCCACCTCCCATACATTCCGAAATGTTTTTAAAAACATTAAAATTGGCCCAATGTCCAACTGCCCGACATTTTCACCAACGCTGGTGACTTCTACTCACTAAACTCTAAGACTTTGCCAAAGAAACCTATCGCCCCACTCCCATACATTCCAAGATATTTTTAAAAACATAAAAATTGACCCAATGTCGAACTGCCCGACATTTTCACCAACCAAAAAAATGTATAAAGAAAATCAGTGCATCATTTCGTTCCATACAAATAATTCCTTACAAAGAAAATATTTAAATACGCCACATGATTTCATTTCATACAAATAAAAAAAAATATTTGAATACGCCACTTAATAAACAAACGTAAATGCATTGAGAATATTAGTGAATGCATAAAACATGCATAAAATAGTTTTTTCGTTTATTGCTTCTTACATGTGCACACACACACACATAAATATTCTCCCTGAAATTACTTGAACAAATCTCTCATACAAAATTTCTAATCATTTTTCGTTGTATAAATTTTATACTTCACAGGAAGTACGCAGTTCCAAATGTATAAATACCACTTTTTAATTCGCTTGAAAGTATCGCCGGTTGGTGATGTCCAGCGCTAAGCGTCGTTGCAAAACGATGCTAGGTGCGGATGGCGATACTGTTCTTATTATGGGAGACTGTACCGTACCCATAATAAGAGCGCTTTATTTTTGTTGGACTGCTTCATTGCGGTCCAGAATTAACAAAAGGAACGTCTCTCGTTCTCAGTCTCTAGGTTCCCCTTGTGGTTTTCTCTTCCCCCTCGAAATTAGGTTTGCATTGCTTTTTTGGGTTAAAAAAAGCAATGCAAAAGGGTTTAGTTCCCCGGAACTCTTCAAGCAGGTCGGACGTAGATAGATTCACATGCGAATCTACTTTTGCATTGCGTTTTTTTGAATCATATAAGGCAATGCAAAACGACTTTTTGCTTTAGTTCCTCGGAACTTTTCAAGCAGGTCGGACGTAGGTAGATTCACATGCGAATCTACTTTTGCATAGCCTTTTTTTGAATCATATAAGGCAATGCAAAACGACGTTTTGCTTTAGTTCCTCGGAACTCTTCAAGCAGGTCGGACCTATGTTGTTGGTTCACGCTGGAAATTTGTGACCGACAAACCGACAGACAGACAGACAGACAAACTTTTGAATTTTATAATTATAAATTACAACTCAAGCAGCGGTCCAGCGCAGCGCTGTTCCGAAGAGGACAAAAGTTCACAAAACTTAACTAACTCAATGGAACTTGTGGGTAAAAAGGAGGTCAAAACACCTCGGTGTAAGAACCTACGCTCATGCCTTCTGGAAAGTGCGAATGCGCCAGCTAGAGCTTGTAAAGCCGAAGTCGAGTAGTTCAACTAACTACGTGAATTATTTCGTTAATTAATAAATTCAACTACTTTACAAATGTAATTCAAAAAGTATTTTAAAATAAACTGATTTACGTGTTGGTATATAGAACTCGTAATCGGATCGTTGTTCGAATGACCATTGTCGTCCATTCTCCTCTATAAGTAGAGAACAAAACGTATAAAATAAGCGCCATTTTCTCTCTTCTCTTCGATATGATGCGTTCAATGAAAGCGGGGCATACAGAAACGCTTCTGCATGGAGGTATCGGCGTTCATCGATTTTTCGATGTATGAGATGTGAGGCAAATCTGCTTGTGGATTTGAATGTGCAGGCGAGTGAGAGAAGGGAATTGAGTTATTATAAATGTTGAATGTGTTGAATGTGTAGTAAATTGTAACGTAGAATTTAGTGTGAATGAAATGTGAAATGAGGGAATAATAATGACATGTTAAATGTTGGGAGAGAGTAAATGGAATGTGGCGTTATTATCGAGTGGACTTTTTTGAGCAAATTTATGCCGCGATAATACTGAGATTACCATCTCATTATAAAGTGACACATTTTTATCAAAAAACTATAGCTAGAAAAACATCGTTTTTCCAGGAACCCCTCTTAAGTCAAATCATGGGCGCCTGTGACGTAAGTTCTCCTGCGATAAAAAACTGAAGCAAATTTTTTTTCGCAGACTGCGTCAATATACAGGAAATTCTTGGCTTCCTCCCAGTATGTTTCAACGTACCGAGTGGTACACGTTAGAATTATATTAGTACCCCGGGCTCGACCCCGGGTGATAATTCCAAATTTTGTCTGCCCGGGGAAAATACATGTCACCGCCGGGGGATAATTCCCAAGCTACAAATCGCTGGGTGATAATTTCCTCATAGCTGGGGGATAACTCACGGGCGATGGTTCCAATCTTTCCGGTGGATAATTCCCGTGCGATAATTCCACGGGTGCTAATTCACATAGGCCCGGGGGTTAATTTCCGGGCCATAATTCCCGGGTGATAGTTCCAATCTCTCCGGTGGATAATTCCCAGGCTATAATTCTCCGGGTGATAATTCCCTTTTTTTTGTCCGGGGGAAAATACCCGTCACCTAGTCCGAAGATGTTTTTAGGAAACTACAATCAAAAATTTAGGGATACCTGTTTTGGGGATAACGGTATAATGTCAAAAAAAGTTTTCGCTGGGGTCAATTTTTGCATGAATTTTTGACTTTGAAAAATCATATCTCACGCAAAAAAATGAGTAAAATTGTTGTAATTATATTTTTTGGGAAATTCGGAGCATGTAGAACTTGGGAAAAATAATTTCCAAAGAAAAATTTGGAAAACTCAGATTTTCGTCTAACAAAAAGCTTACACTTAACCTCAATTTTTTCGGTTTTTGGCCGATTACTCAAAATGCTATGGGGTGATCGATGGGGACTTTTGGGATATTGTGTAGGTACCTAAGGTCTACCAAACCACGTAAAGTCCTGCTTGTTACTAATTTTTGCAAGGTCAAGATCTAACATGACAAAAATCTTAAAAAAATGTCTTGTCTTCACTCGTGAGTGGTTCGGGCATGAGTGGCAAGTGCGTTGGATATGGTCTAGATATGTGCGACAACTCGACCAAGATTTATATCAGCTTCAGAGAACTAAGATGCATATTCTTAGGACGAAATTTCCTTACAAAATTCTTAAGAAAATGCACCATAGCAGTAGGAAAGTCTTATTCGTTATTCTGGTAGCCCAAACATTTCTTAGCTTACCATAAATATAAACGGCTTTCTGGTTCCGCAGTGCATTTTTTCGGATTTTAGCCTTACTGTGAGACACGTATTTAAAAACAATGTGTTATTTACGATGAAATTTTTTGCGCTGCGCCGAGCGCAGCCAAAAAAATCACTAAAAAATACGCCGCCGCCGACGAAAAAAAATGTCGGTTAGCTGAGTTCGGCGCACACCTCTAATGTGGTATGCATATTTAAATTTTCAGTGTACGTGACACGTTGTGTGGTATTCGACAATACTAACACAACCGAGATTTATCGAATTCTTCATTCGCGCAACTCGAGTGAAAGAAAACGTAAATGAGACTTCTCAAATGTCTATCTTATTTCTGTTGTATGAGGATGAGTATACAGATTTCGATCATTTGAGACCTATTTTGGTCTCAAAATTCATCCGAATTCATTTTAGACTGCTGAGTAGTCTCTTTCTAAACAGTTTTCTAAGCCGTTTGAGACCAAAAGAGTAGTCTCGCTTCAGATATTTTTTGGACTTTGTGAGACCAAAGAGTAGTCTCATTTCAGATATTTTTGGACTTTGTGAGACCAAAGAGTAGTCTCATATTTTTAGACCCGTACGAAGAACGAAGTTCTCCGAAAAGGGGTCTTATGCGTTTACCACGACGTTTGTAACCACCCCAATTTCGACCTGAGAGTAGGTGGGGAGCATCGATCCTGGTGCTTAGATGACGAATCAACAAATCCGTTTGTCACCGCGATAACTTGACTAAAGCTCAACCGATTTTCAAAAACTTTTTTTCCCTTGAAAGGTAATCGAAAAATCTTTTATGGGATTGAATCTGGGCAGTGTCGGTCCAAGGGCCCCCGAGCTAGGGCCGTTTAAGTGGTTTTTGGTTTTTTGTACATAACACGAGTAAATCTTTTCCGATTTTCATAATTTTTTTTGTTTGAAAGATCTGTGCCTGGTAGACAATTTATGGAAGAAACTTTTTTAGATTTGAGTACTTGGACTTAGCTAGGGCACTAAAAACGAGTCTCTGCTAGGGCTCTATGTGTTTTTTATACATAACTCGAGTAAATCTCTTCCGATTTTCAAAACCTTTTTTTTGTTTGAAAGATCTCGGCACGGCCGACAATTTATGGAAAAACTTTTGCCTGTGCTTAGGGCTCAAGTGGGTCTCATGTCAGTCCTAATGTCGGCCCTAACCAAAAAAATGTTTTTTGCTATGTTGCAGAGCAAATTGAGGGAAACATTTTTGTCTATGGAAGTATGTGTCCGAGGCCTCTACTTAGAGCCCTAGGTCAGTACTAAGGTCGGCCCTAGCCCAAAAAATGGTTTTTTGCTATGTTGTAGACAAAATTGAGGAGAAAATTTTTCTTTATTTGGAGGTCAATTTTGTGAGCTCGGAGAATTTTTTTACACTGTTTCTTCGGACGGGTTTTTCAATATTGTCCTATCGGCAACGCGGCTACAAATAAGGTTTTTTCTCGGTATCCAAATCCGATTTCCAATTTTTTCCTGGTATCCGTCTAAAATCGATAAAATTTCCCACTGAGGAAAATCGAGATTTCCCGGTGAAAAATTGAGATTTCCTAGTGATCAAAATGCGATTTCCCGGTGGCCAAAAGTTATTTCCCGGTGAGCAAAATGTTGAAATTTTTTCCGAAATCGTTGACATATCAATCAACATTTCACAAAGAATCGCGAGCGGAGCGAGCGAGATTTTTCTTCATACTTTTCAACGAACTTGTTGACATATCAATCGAAATTTTACAAAGAAAAATTTATGATCCGCGAGCGGAGCGAGCGAGATTTTTTTAAATACTTTTTAAAAATTTGTTGACATGTCAATCAAAATTTTAAAGAAAAATTTTACAAATCACGAGCGAAGCGAGCGAGATTTTTTTTGAACGAAATCATCAAAATCTCAATCAAATATTTTAAGAGTTTATAAAAGGCGAAGGCGGAGCTGGCGAAATTTTTCATAATTTTTTTCAACTAAGTTGTTTACTCACTTTCCATTTTTCAGCCGTTTCCCATTTTTTATTTTTTTCCCGTTTTTCAGTAATTTCCCGTTTTTCATTCATTTCCCATTTTTCAGCAATTTTTATTTTTTATTCATGTCCCGTTTTCAGCAATTTCCCACTTTGAAGCGATTTCCCATTTTTAGTAATTCCCACTTTGAAGCGATTTCCCATTTCTTAGTCATTTCCCATCTTGATGCTATTTCCCATTTTTAGTCATTTCCCATCCTGAAACGGTTTCCCATTTTTTGTCATTTCCCACTTTGAAGCGATTTCCCATTTTTAGTAATTTCCCACTTTGAAGCGATTTCCCATTTCTTAGTCATTTCCCATCTTGAAGCAATTTCCCATTTTTTGGTCATTTCCCATCCTGAAGCGATTTCCTATTTTTTGAATTTTCCTACTTTAAAGCGATTTCTCATTTTTTAGTCCTTTCCCACTTTGAAGCGATTTCCCATTTTTAGTAATTTCCCATTTTGAAGCGATTTCCCATTTCTTAGTCATTTCCCATCCTGAAGCGATTTCCCATTTTTTAGTCTTTTCCTACTTTGAAGCCATTTCCCATTTTTAGTCATTTCCTATCTTGAAGCAAGATTTCCCATTTTTAGTCATTTCCCACTTTGAAGCGATTTCCAATTTTTTAGTCATTTCCCATAACGTTAACCGTTCGAGCTTTGCTCGAGCATATTTCCCGAAACGTGAACCGCTCGAGCTTCGCTTGAGCATATTTCCCGAAACGTGAACCACTCCCGGATTTCCCGGTATCCGGTTTTTCGACCCCCAAACTGCCCGGTATACTAGATACCAAGGATACACACAATTTCCAGCTGCGATCGGCAATTTCCAATACAATTTAATGTGAACGCAATAATTGCTTAAATACGTTCCAGTCTTTTCGTAACATCAACTCTGTTTGCCACATCTATTCGGATAAATGCATGTCCCTTGCATATGTTTTATTTTTATTTTTTTGCGTTTTTTATTTTTTTTTTGTTTTTCGATTTTTTTTTGTTTTTCGATTTTTTTTTTTTTTTTTTGATTTTTTTGCTTTGAAATTGAAGGAACTAAAAAAAACGCAGTATTTTTAAATTGCTTTTTTTTCGTCTTAGTTTTTTTGTTTTTCATTTTTTTTTTTTTGTTTTTTTTTTTAGTTTTTCTGTTTATCCACCCCTTCCACCATCGGGAAGCTATGCCCAAAACACTCAGAATGTGATGTCGAAAGGCAATCCACCCGTCAGTGTATCAGTATGTAGTGAAGTGGTATTACGACACAGTGGAACAAAAAGGCAAGAGAAGGTTCCATCAAAACCTGAGAACTTTACAGAATTCGTCGAAATTTACGATCTTGCTGGGAAAGGGTGAAAAAAGTAAAAATTCAAATTTTCAGAGCAGATAAAATTGTGTATTTTCATTAATTAATTAGTAAAAAAGTAAAATTTTATGACATAACTTTTCACTTATGACTTATGCTTATAAATCTAATGAATGAACTGATCATAAAACAATGGAGTTTATTATGGGATATAAATTTACGGTCAGCAAAATTATTCTTTGGTCAGCAAAATTATTGCTTTCGGCCAGCGAAATTATTGCCTTTTGTCAGCGAAATTATATATTCCGTTCAGCGAAATATTTGCTTAAATCAGCAAATTTATTGCTTTTGGTCAGTTGAATTAATCGGTCGGTCAGCCGAATAATTATCTGATCCGCAAGAATAACACTTTCTGATCTGCAAATTTTATGGTACAGGTCGACAAATTTGATCCAGTGATCAGTGTTTTACTAGAAACTAGAAAATATAAGTTTCCAAATCCTGCTATTGAGCATTCGTCATGACATTCACAACAACAAAAACGCTTACGTTGGGAGGGTTCGACATTTGTGACGCATTTTTTTAATCAAAAGTGAAAATATTTCAAAAGAATTTTTTGCCTTCTGAAGCTGTAAGTGTCACCCAAATTGATATGAGTTGTTTTGGAAGAAGGGACGAGGACTTGCTGCGTCACGTTTCCCTTTTAAAAGGGTTTTTGTTCTGATATCAGTAGTTTTGGAAGGAAAGAGGAAACAAATTTTAGAGAAAAAATTTCCGGTGAAAAAAAAAATTCCTGCGAAAAAAAATTTCCGGCGAAAAAAAATTTCATCGAAAAAATTCTGGCGAAAAAAAATTTTCCAGCAAAAAATTAGAAAAAAAACACATTTTAGCGAAAAAAAAAATTCACCGAAAAAAATTTCCGGCGAAAAAAAGTTTCAGCGAAAAAAATTAAAAAATTTCGGCGAAAAAAAAAATTGAAAAACGAATCGATCGAGTCAAAATTCATAATTCGCTAATCAAAACGAAATATTTTGCGAATCACACAATTATTCGGCTGATAGATCGATTAATTTAACTGACCAAAAAGTTTAAATTTGATGATTTGAGCAATAATTTGGCTAGCAAAAGGTATAATTTCGCCGACAAAAGACAATAATTTCACTGATAAAAGTAATAATTTCGTTGACAAAAAGCAATAATTTTGCTGACCGAAGAATAATTTTGCTGACCGAAAAAAAATTTTGCTGACCGTAAAAATAGCTGCCGTTTATTATTGGCCGATTAATTGAAAAATTTTTGAATATTTGTTAGATTTTCGAAAAGTCATATTTTACTTATTCCACTTATTACCACTAAGTTTTTATGTTATGAAAAATCCAACTAGATGAGGTAAGCAAGTATCTATTCTGAGCACTACATGCCCAGTTAAGGCACACTTTTTGGATGTGATGTTCATTAAATGTGTAGAAAAGTTCACGCTAGCAGCGAAACATTTTTCACATTTCCTCCAATTGAGAGTCCAGCGTATGTACATTTTGTGTACAAAAAATGCCCATTTCGTGCGATTCACTAAATTCATATTCAAAATTTGTGTGATTCATTTTTTGTGTGAAAAGCAAATTTACATTGTGTGTAAAAAAAATGTCTATTTAGTGTTACAAATAATTGAGTGAAAGTTCGCACTTTTTGTGCATTTTTTGCACACAAAATGTACATTCCCTTTTCACACAAAAAATAATTTTTAGGAATGAAAAACTACATCGAAAAAGTGTACTGCGTTAACTGTATTTTTTTTATTTTATTTATGTCAAGAAAAAACCCAAAACAAACTCAGATGTAAATTAATGGTTGGTCATCTCATGACCAGTTTTAATAAAAAACTTTACAAAAAAAAAATGTCAAGAAAAAAAAAAGTTACAACAAAATTTACTATGTGGCTCCAGTTTGCTTATACAATTCAAAGGAGCCACTTTTATAAAAATCAGTTTATAAAACACTCGATCATAGTTCGAGTGCAAGCGGACCGACCGAAAGATTCTTTATTCCATCGGCGAGAGAATACCGTACGTTACTCACTCTTGCATATAAAGGAAAAACCATACATTAAATCACTAGGGAAAATTCGTTTTCTCTTTGCCAATTCACTGAAAAAAACAGTGGCACCGCCGTGATTTGAACTCACGACCCACCGATCCGCAAGAATCTACGCTACCATTACGCAAATTCGCTCATTTGCTATGTACAAATTTTGTTGATACGTTTCGTATTTGTATTTTTGTTCGTTTTGTATTTGAATCAGTTTTTATTTATGTTATAAATATGATTTTCTCACAGAGCAAAATTCAAATGACCATATGAAAATAGTAATTTCACGTGACGACCAAATCAATAAAATTAAAAAAAAATATTGGAAAAAAAGACCTGCCACCGCCGTGTCTCGAACCCAGGACCCTGACACTTCGAAGCAGTGATAAATTCTCGCAGCTATCACATTTATGCGCTCGAATGAATAACGTACGATATTCTCTCGCCTAATGAAATAAAATATTGTATTGGTGGGTGTGAGAAATCTCGGATATCTTCTTACGTAAATATTGTACTCTCACTTGTTCGCTACGCTCACTCGTTATGTACAATATTTACATTAGAAGAAATCCTAGATTTTCTCTCGTCAACCAATAAAATACAAATTGTATGTTGTACTTCCTTTAAAAAAAAAAAGACACAACGGTCATCATCTGCCATAAAAAACTATTTAACAACATGAAAAATCTATTTGATGTTAGATGCTCGTCAATTTGACAAGAAATTAGTTCACGTTGACATTATAACAGACTAAAGATAAATTTATTAAAGATTTGCAAAAAGTAGTTCTAAATTTAGCTTCTTAAAAAATTAAGAAAAATACAACTTCTTAGGCGAAACACATGATTATTATGTGTTACCTTCGTACATATGTTGGCTTTCATTTATACTTCGGTCGACACTGGGGACAGTACCAATTTCCTTTCGGCGCCACCACTACGTTCACACATTCAAAGTGAAACCATTCAATAGGACAATTCGATCCGTCACAAGCGATCATATACCGACAATAACAATAAACAATTTCACCTTCACGAGCTGGTCGACATCCCGCTGGCGGCTTTATGGGATACCGCATTTGATCCGTGTCGAAGTTTATTGGAAATGTTGACGGCTGAATCGTTGGTGGTGGTAATGGATGCTGTTGCGGTATTCTCGATGATTGATCGTCACTAGATTCACTGTCAGAATCGCTGGCTGATGGCTTAGAATCTTGACTGATTTGTGTGTTTGCAATGTGACGGGCAGGTACCGGTTGTACTCGAGGTGGTTGGTGTTGAATGCGATTTGGAATGATTATTGGTGGTATTGGTGGTTGTTGGACGGGTTGAAGTTGTTTATGCGTTGGACGTGGCTTCGGTGATACAAATGGCATTGATTCAAAAAACTGAGCTGGTGGCTGATGATCCGGTTGTGTTAATTTGAAATTTGATGTCGACGGATTATTGATCACAGTTTTGATAGGTGGAGTACGACTTATGGTCGAAGTTTGCGGTAAATCCTTTTTGCGCCGAGTAAAATTTGGTGGTGGTTTATTGATTTTTTTTGTTTTTGGTTTCACAATTGAGCGTTTTACGGTCGGATTGGGAGAATTGGGAGAATTGAAGTGGGTGCGTGATGCATCTGGATTTGTTCTCGCTTCTTGCGGCGTTTGTTCAATAATCTTCATTGGAATGTTCAGTTTAAGCGATGGCATTATTTTCGAGCTCTTGCGATCTTTCTTGCGCTTCTTCTTTTTCTCCTTCACCATTTCTTCAGGTAGTGATGGTGTCGACGGTCTGCTATTTTCTATGATATCAAAACTATTCACTGGACTCCAACAATTTTCCATGAACTGTTTTTCTGCTAATATCTGAAAAGCCAGACGTTGCGGATCTTCATCGTAGAAATCTTCGTCCGTTTCAGTTTCATCAGTTTCCAAGTCCGATTCGAATATTACGGAGTCGGGATCGGTGGTGACTTTCTCATCCGCTTTATCGGTTTTAGCGAAATCAATGTTGTCGGACGTGTTGGCATTTTCGCTTTTCAATTGATTGCGTCGCTCTTGTTTCAAAACCTTCTTGCTAGAACTGCCACTGTCTGATGAACTTGACGAACTTGACCCACTGCTGCACCTTCTGTAGCTACAATTTGAACCACCCGAACAACTTGAATCCGAATCGCTTGAATCAGATGATGATTCGGATTTTGAGTTCACAAGACATTTCTTCGGTGAAAATCCCTTTTTCGGTGACACTTTCGCTGGCGGTCTTCTTGGAATTGTTTTTTTCGGCAGAAATCGGCTGAACGGTTTGTACATGTGCGCATTATTGTGATCGGATTGTACGACATGTAATATTGGAGGTGTAACAATCTCAATTTGAGCTTCTTCAGGCGCTGATTTTTGTAATTGACTGGCCCATATGTCGCTGACAGGCGGTGGGGGTTTGACTTCATCCTCTTCGACGGCTCGACTCACCTCGAAACTCGAAAAAAATGCTGGTGCCGCTTTTGACATTACGGATGTCCGTTCGCTATCTGATTCATCACTGGTATCACTCTCAGACAAATTCGGCGCTGGTATATCAAGTATATCCATGAGGATCTTAGGTGGTGCCCGTGGCGTTTTAGATTTTCTTGATTTTTTTGATGATTTCCTGTCCTCTTCAGTTTTACTAACGACTGATTGTTCTGCGGCCATATCTTCTGGAATTGTAAGCTCCTCTTCTTTGACTGGAGTCGCTACCTGTTGGATTTCCTCGACCGGCATATGATGGCGCGCTACATGTTTAAGCAGCAATTTTCGAGAAATGAATTTCTTCTCGCATCCATCTTCGCTACAAGGATGTGGAGCGTCTTTCGAATGAATACGGCTGTGTACTTTGAGTGCTACGGCTTTCGAAAATGACACGCGGCATTTTTTACAATTGAACGTCGATGGTGGAATACAGAAATGGTAAACATGTGGCCACTTCTCGTGCAAACATCGTTTGCATAACATTTTTTCCTTACCGTGTTTCCCGGTCAGATGTTTTTTAATATCACGTTTATTTCGATAAGCGACGTCACATCGATAGCACAAATGATGCAATTTGTGCTTCCACACGTGACCCGATAATTTACTTTGATCGTAACATTCTTCGAGACAAACGTCACAAGTAAAATGTTTCTTTCGCAGATGTACCATAAGTCGAAAAGCTGACGGAATATTGTCCAAATTGCACAGAACACAACGAAATTTCAGCTTGAGTGGCACGAGTTTTTTGTTACTACCAGGACACATATGACACACCAGCTCACTATAGCTGTGAAAGTTCGAACTGCACATTAAGCACATGATGACACTTTTCAAATGCATTTTCCGATTATGTAGACACAACTCTTTGTGTATTCGTGACTGGAATCGACATTCAAAGCATTCGTATTGTTTCTCGTACGGAATGGTGAACTCTTTGTCAGCGCTGTCGTATGAGTCGAGATTAAAATAAATTCCTTTGAGTCCGTCTAGCGATGATTTGATTCGTTGAACGATAGTGTCCGGTAGAAGCTCCTCAGCAGTTGTACTATTCACAGTTGCCGAAAAACGATGAGTGGCAAGGAGATGCAAAGCTAAACCTTTTCCATCGACCGAAATCTTTCTCGCGTGGTTGCAGTATAGACAAACTGGGTAGGTGTTTTGCAAGCAAATCCGTAAAAAATCTCTAATTGGAATTTGGTCCAATGGATGATGTAGTCGTAAATGAACTGCAACGACATCGTCATTGGCTAAGTGAATTTCCTCCTTTTCTTCCTCATCATTAAAGAAAATGTGAAAGAGATCATCCAATGCCGTTTTATCATTTGCTTCTATTTCTTCTTTTCGAGACTCGGCTAGTTGAGCATAATTTTGCTGCAGCGAATTATCCTGGGGCTCCTCGCGGTCGTCGTCTGCATTATGACCCAAGTCTTCGTCGTCACTTTCCGTTGAAGATTCCTCCGATTCAATGGGAGTTTGAAAGTTCTTCAAACTTAATTTTAATTTTGGTACTAAAAGCGGTCTGTCCTCAACTATTGATGCTGGTGACGACGATCGACTGCTATCAGAATGATCGTTGCCGTTATTCACTTCAGGTTCGCCATTCTCATGTATCGGCTGTTCGCTTAACTGGTTTCTATCCGGCGATGTTAAATCCGTACCAAGGTAGCCATTCACCCCGTCCAAATCGTCGAAGCTCATCGGTGGACCACCAAATTCTTGCCTTAGAATGTTCATAATTTCAATAGTTCTGCTATCGTATTGAACGTGATTATTATTGACTCTTGATTCAGCACTAGTCGCAGTCGCGCAGTCGAAGTATTTCAGCGAATCGTTGCCTTCGGCCTTTTGAAGATTTCCAAATAATTTTCCCGCAGTACAGCCCGTGTGATGCCTCAGATATGACATTTGCCCAGAGAGAAATGAAGGACTTATCCCCGATTGCAAATTGCTTTGTGAAACACAGTTTGCAAAAATACCGTCGTGTGGTCGAACATTTTCCAATTGATTTATTGTTCCTGATGCAACGTTAATGTCCAAGTCGTTTGTTCTAGGCTTTTTGCACTGCGGCAATGTCAGTGCTATTGAATTTGTTCCTACGTATGTTTTTCTAAGTTTACGCTTTAGAATACTATGATTATCAGTGGCAGAACTAATTTCCGCTCTTCTAGTTATAGTTTGCTCAGAATTCGAAAACATATCACCGTTAGTCGTTACTACTTGATTGATGTTGATTGAGTTCGACGGCTTTACAGTTCCTAATTCTATTTCGTCCACTGACGACTCCAACGTTTTGGTTGAGCTACTACTGCTGCTGTAATTCTGCTCCTCGTATGTCATCGGTGCTGATTGGAGCAATGCGTCATGCATGTTATTATGTTCCATGATGTAATCTGAAAATAATAAATGTTTTTAAGTCAATGTTCAACATTGTTTCGCATTTAGGGCTAAGATTACAAAGAAACATTGACATTAAACTATTTCTCAGCATCGAGTATTTTCCCTTGAGGTACTCACCCAAAAATTCCCGAAAATTACTGACTCCCGAGTGAAAATGACAGTCTCAGTGAGTACTAAAATTGAGTGTACTCACAGCCTCAAACCAGTCTCAATTTTTGAAAAAAACTCAGGAGTATTCAATTTCGTTTGATTATAAAATCATCATTAATTAGACGACTGAGGTCATTGAGCAAACTCACTTAGACTATTTGAGATCGCTGAGTATGCTCATTTCGATATTTTTTAGGCTGTTGAGCATGCTCAATTGTGAAAAGTATTTTTTTTTAGCCAATGAGACTGTTGAGTGTACTCATTTTCGACAAAAACATTTTTCACAATGTTATGGAGGCTTTTGAGACTGTTGAGTATGCTCAATTCAATCAAATATTTTTCACAATTGAGCATGCTCAACAGTCTCAATGCGATTGTGAAAAGTATTTATAATACGGAACTATTTATTGGCACTAGTTGAAAATAATTTTTGTCAAGTTTTTTTTTTGTCAAGTTATTTTGTTATTTTGTCAAGTTGGACATTTCCATTTTACAAAATGTATTTTTATCAATTATTTCCTTATTAACCCGCTTTAAAGAGTATACCAAAACATATTTTCCTTGTACGTAGTGTTCTATTATGGCGTAGTAAAAATGTCGTAACTTGACAAAAAAGTATTTTGATTGTTTAACTTGACAAATAGTATTTTTAACTTGACATTTAAATAGTACCCTTTATAATATAAGCCACAGTTGGGATGACACGAGGGAGTTACAAAATGACATCGACAGAGTCATCAAATGGAGTAAAATGAGCTGTCTTTGATTCAACAAGTCAAAATGTGCAGTATTCACAGCGTACAAAACAACAACATTCATAAAGCTGACATATATGCTAGAAGATCACGAACTTGAGAGACAGAGCGAGAGAGAGTTCTAACAGACTCGAAGTGCACGTTTGCTTATCACATGGAACAACTGACTTCGCATGTTCGGCAATCGTTTGGATATACGTATAAGACGAGTTTCGATCAATAGATTCACCGAAAAGACCTTGAAAATTTTATATGTTTCTTATGTGAGATCAAAGCTTGAATATGCTTCAGCGATCTGGAAAACATACCAACAAGTTTATAGTAACGACATTGAGTCAGTTCAAAAACAATTTGTGATTGAAATAATGGGGAGTAGAAAAAAATCAATCCCGTCCCGTATAGACTAGCGCCATACAGTAGTCACTGTATTCGTGAAAATTTTTGACGAAAATCGCGAAAAATCGTGAAAATTCATGAAAATCGCAAAAATTCGCGAAAATTCATGAAAATTCATGAAAATTCGCGAAAATTCATGACAATTCGCGAAAATTCATGAAAAATCGAAGAAAATTCATAACGATCATGTTTGTATAGTAGAGTGTTCTTAAATTTTGAACATTTTTGAGATATTATAGGTTTTCATGTCTTAAATATAGTTTATTCGAAACCTTCAACCCCCCAAAATATCTTTGTATCAAAAAAATGAAGTTTTGATGCTGTGAGGCAAAACCATGAAGTTCAATAGTTGAAGAGTTGATGGGGGATACATTTATTATCGTCTATAGTTGACGAATCAGCAAAAATAATCCATCCGGTCTTCCGTCTGCACTTTTTTTCTAAACGGCTCAATAAATTAACCTAAACTTTTTTTTCTGAAAGCTACATGCCTCCCATGATTTAAGTTGAAAAATGAGCAAAATCGGTCGGAGATATGGTCGAAGAATTGTCCGAAGACATGTATTTTCGAATGACGGTGAAACTTTTTCGCAAATATAGCGACAAGTATGGCAAGGAAATTGTTCATTTTAGTGTCAAATGAAAGCATTTGATCTCACAAAACTTGAATTTTTTTTTTGTGGAAACCAGGTCACTGGTCTGGGCACTGGGGCAAATGGAACGGACGAAATTGAGTTTCTTGGTCATATACGAAAACAGATGATTTTTCGTCTATATTTGCCAACTATGCAGTATGGTGATTTACTATTAAAGGCAAAGTTCTGGAGAATAAAATTTTAGAGAACACGTGTTTCAGTGTTTTTGAGAAAAATAACTTAATCCTGGAGAGTTTTCGACATTACCTTGGGTAATTTGTGTGGGTCTTTCGAATCCTTACAGTTTTACAAACTTTGCAACAATTTGCAATTCTGGTACGGTCGCATCTATTTGCAAAATCTGTTTGGTTTCTTCATCTATTTTGATACGAACGGGTCTTTGGTTATGTTCTTTCTTGCTTTTACGTTAGCACGAATTCTTCTATAAGGGTATCAAAGACGTAGTAATGTCTTTGTTGACAAACAATCAACTCGCGCCTGCGTACGCCTTTTTTGAAGAATTAATAATAAACATAATCAAAGACCCGTACGTATCAGAATTCAGAATAGATATGGCAAACAGAATATATGTCACGAAAAGACTAGAATGTATCTAAATATACAAATAAGCAAACAATCCAACGCTTTATGTTTTTTATAACTGTAAGAGTTTCAAAGATCCATAGAAATTACATAAGGTAATGTCAAAGGCCCTACCGAAGTACGTCTCAGACTATTCAAATCTAGAAAAGCTTATATCCAAGGACGGGCCATTTTCCCCTAAAACCCTGAAACACGTATTCTCTTAAATTTTGTTCTATACAATTTTGCCTTTGAAAGCAACCTTCTACCTCTTATAGCTCTAGAGATATGGGTCATCCCTCCCAATTCTAGAAGTGGTCATATCACAGGATTAGGGTTCGCTAAAATGTTGTGCTCTACAGCTTTGCCTTTGGAAGCAACTTTGTGTACCTCTTATAGTTCTAGAGATCTGGGTCATCCTGCCCAATTATGGAAGAGGCCATATACCAGTATTGAGCCATATTTTCCCAAAACTCTGAAACACGTGTTCACTTAAATTTAATTCTCTACAACTTTGCCTTCGGAACCAACTTTCTAACTCTCATAGTTCTGGAGATCTGGGTCATCCTGCTCAATTATGGAAGTGGCCATATGCCAGGGTTGGGCCATATTTCCCCAAAACCCTGAAACACGTGTTCGCTTAAATTTAATTCTCTACAACTTTGCCTTTGACAGTAAATCTCCATATTGCATAGTTAAGGAAATATAGACGAAAAACTGTTTACGTATATAACCAAGAAACTCAATTTCGTCCATTCCATTGGTCCCAGTGGCCAGACCCCTGACCCGATTTCCACAAAAAAATTTTCCGTACTTGGTGACATCATATACTTTCATTTGACACCAAAATGAGCAATTTCCGTGCTATACTTGCTGAGATATTTGCGAAAAATTTTCATAGACCCTCGAAAATTTCATGTCCGACCTCCACTTCTTCGACCATATCTCCGGAACTACTTGGCCGATTTTGCTCATCTTCGAACTTGAATCATGGGAGGCAAGTACCTTTCAGGGAAAACTGATTTTACGGTGATCGGTCGGGCAGTTTGGAAAAAAAGTGGAGACGGACGTACGGACGGACATTTTTTTTATTATTGATTTGTCATATTTAGACGGTAATAAATGTATCCCCCCAACTCCCACCTCGATCTACCCCATGTTACAATAAAATTGTTTGTAGTAAACGTATAGGACCTTCGTACTTCGTACGGGTCCAATAATAATAATCTGCCTTAGATTAACTAATTTCGCTACTTTTGTGGTTCTACTGTTGTGGTTCTACTTTTTTTTTGAGACCGGCACCTCCCAACAATGCCTGTCATCGGTAAGCTGTGCGATGGCGCTATACGCGCTATACTCAACTTCACATGACTTGAACCGATGCAATCAGCTTGGTTTTGTTTACAAATCTAACAATAGGAACAAGTCCGTCTGCGGTTGAGTTTCGAACCATCGCAACTCGATCTCATAGAAGCAAGCAGACCACTACGCTATTGAGTTGTACCGTTCGATAAAGCGCTACTCATTAAAGCATTTGAGGTCACAAAACTCCAAAAAGACTTTCGTGTTTCAGTTTCTTAGCGATAGGAGATATGAGATAGTTTTAGGGAATATAATTTTGAAAAAAGAGTGTTACAGGAAAAAATCACTAAATCCATGGATGAAGCCATTTCTAGAATTTGGTCTGCCGCGGACAAAGTACGCAAAGTACGATTTCAGCACCAGGCTGCCTTCTTTATTCTCAGCTTTAGGTCTCAAGTACGCGGCCTGGTGTCGACTTTGATGGTGTTACAAAAACTATTAACTCGTAATCCAACTTGGCGTAGTCAGACAAGCACCAGGCTGCCTTGGTTTGACAAGGTTTTACCTTTCGTCAGACGCTCTTTTAACTGATCTTCAAAGATTTTTGCCCTGAAATATAGCAACAAAAGCGGTTTTTGCATTTCAAATGGGCCGTCTAAGAGCTTTTCGGCCTTTTGTACATAGCTCGAATAAATCTCTTCCAATTTAAAAAAAAATTATTTTGGTCTTGGAATGGTCGACAATTTATGGAAGCAAATTGTTCGATTTTGAGGAATCATGTGTCAGGAGGCTTCTCCTAAGTGCTCTAGATCGGTTCTAAGATCGGCCCTAGTACAATTTTTTTTCAAACTTTTTTTGATTTTTTTTAATGCTTTTTTATGGATTTGGAGACGGGTTTTTCCATATTGCCCTTTCGGAAATTTACGATCCAATTAAATGTGGAAGTAATTTCATACACTTAAGAGTTAAGGCAATATTTCATCTATTCTGATGCGTAAGGGTCCATTACATATGTTTTTTGAATTGTTGCAGAGGATGTTGACGAGAACATTTTTGCCTGTACCATGGTTCTCATGAGAGTCGTTGCAGTGTCCTAGCTCACTTTTTTTTAAACTAACTTTAGGGGGACTTCGGTTGGGTTTTACACATTATCTTCTGTAATTTCTGTGGGTCGTTCAATTCAGTAATTCAGATAGTTCTAAGAGCCTTTTTGCAATATCAATATTCTGATACACACGTATTTTTGCATATGTTTCATTCGAAATTGTTTTCTGCCAATATTTCGAAATAAAGGAGGAATTTCACCACTTCTGTTACAAACATGTGCTTTTAAATTTACTTGTTATGCTGTTTTCAACATTATCGACATTATCTCTGTTTTCACATAGTTTTTCTTTCTCTTTGTTATTATTATTGTTTGTTTTGACTTCTTTCTGTTTTGTGATTTTTATTTTTTATTTTGTGATTTTTGTCTGTGATAATGTTATTGTACTTTAAGAGTATTATTTGTAACGTTTTCATGGTTTTTTAACGAGGGTTATGACAATAGTCATAGCCACTCTTTTTCCATGTCAGCTTGAGAAAAGTAGACAATAAAATTAATATTCAATTCAATTAATATTCAGTATATTTTTTGTATGGAAAAACTTGAAAATAGCTGAAACTTGATAACAAGTAAATTTATAAGCACACGACGGTACATGTTGTAGATGTTTTTGTGCACAACTTGTCTAAATTGTGAAAATTCGCGAAAATTCATGAAAATTCGCGAAAATTCATGAAAATCGCGAAAATTCGAGAAAATCAAGAAAATGTTTTCACGAATACAGGCACTGCCATACAGTGAACGGTTTGCACAGTTAAAAATTGAACCCTTGAAATGACGAAGACAGATTACAGACACTATGCTTGCTTTTGATATTTACCGAGGTAACATTAAAGCTGATTTTATACGTTCGAAGTTTAAAACTTCGAAGCGGGTCCGATACTTGCGGAAGGAAATTTTTACTCTGCAGACTATTTGATATACCAACCAGTTTAATGAGTATCGTAAATAAATTTTCCAAAGAAATATTGAACTCGAATTTGAGAAATGAATTTAAGACTAAAAACGTATGAGGGGACCCGTACGTATCAGAATAGATGCGGCAAACAGAGTTGATGTTCGAATGTATTTGAGTAAATATTGTCTTACGTCCACATTAAATTGTATTGGAAATTGCGGATAGGGCAATATTGACAAACCCGTCCCAAGTCCGAAAAAACGGTGTAAAAAAATTTTTCCGAAAGCACAAAATTGACTTCCCCATATAGAGAAAAATGTTCTCCTCCATTTCAGGGCCGTAGCCAGACCGCTTATAATGAGACCATTTGATCTCATTATTATCGCTACATAAATTCGCTCCAGTTCATTTACACTTACAAATATTCATCGCATACACAGATCACACAACTCCCTACGCAATATTTTCACCAATTCCATTCAATTAATTCATTCAATGCAGCGAAGTAAACATTCATCCACATTGTTCTATTTCGGGACGATAATATCATTCCCCTCAATTTCTTTCATGCGAACAAATTACAATTATAAGAGCGAACTTTGACTCACACCACATGCATCGGCATATCGATGAACGCCGATGCCACAGTACGACATGAAATGGAACTTGAGAGAAGAGAGTATTTGGCGCTTTTAATTATACGAATCATTCTCTAAAAAGGCAACATGAATTAATGCTCTTGATTCTTTTTGCCTTTGTCTTTCGCTCTTCATTTATTAATCATACAAGACAAATCTATCAAAGTCAATTTCAAATATAAGTTTATCGAAGTCTCTATTTTGCAAAGTCATTATTGAATTTAGACAAATAGATCATGAATAAAAAGTTGTTAAAATTGTAAGAAAAATTTTGAAGAAGAGAGTTTCATTACCCACGGACAATCCATATGGTTTCATGTGCTTATTCAGTATAAACAGTGCAATCGGAAGAAACAATCAACGCCGGGGCAAGCATATTCCCCTTGTATTCGAACAGACGATGTTTATGGTAGTTTGGAGGAGATAATTAGTGGATCATGAGAAGGAAGATCCTAACAAAGCCGTCCGATATCGATGTTGAGAAGTTGAAGGAGGTTTGTAGAGATACAAGAAACGATCGTCATTGGGGCATTCATATTTCTTTCGTTCGCAAATAAGCGTTGTCTATGGTGGTTTAGAGGAGCTTATTGTTGGATCGTACAAGGGAAGGTCCCACACGAAAGGATCCAAGAAGGAAGCCTTCTGAATTTGATATAAAGAAGTTGAGGTGAGAGTTTTAGCAGTCCTCCTTTAATTGAATTTGTCTCGTTACGGAGAATACGCGAGAAAGAGTTGAAACAAGTTCGATTTAATTAATTGATATTTTCGTATGAGCGAGATTTGTGTCGAGCCAGCAAATACGCTTATTACACGCTTCGTCAGGGGAGGGGGGGGGCTGAAGTAGACGTGTGCGCCGGTCTTTTGTCGGCGTAGTATTCAAGGTTATCTATAGCCTTTGGGCTACACTCTAGAGGGTTACAATGTTATACAAAAATGTGCAAGATACATGTATCTAGTCGGCGTGCTAAGACCATTTTATTCCAAAATGTCACTGTCAATAGATATTCTAGGAACGCCGACATTTCAGCTCATTTTCCGCCGAATAGCAAAAGAACATCGGCGTACCTCGAATATCTATTGACAGTGAAATTTTGGAATAAAATGGTCTTAGCACGCCGACTAGATACACGGATCCTGCACATTTTTGTAGAACATTGTAACCCTCTAGAGTGTAGCGCAAAGGCTATACATAATTTTGAATACTACGCCGACAAAAAACCGGCGCACACGTCTAGGCTGAAGATTTTTTTTCGAATCATTAAAAAGTGTAAGCGAGCAATGTTTTCCGAATTTTGTTGCTAAGAGTGAATAGTTTGAAACTTAAATAGAAATTGTGAGCAAGCTTACGGAATTTCATGAATTGTGCGATTTTGAAGGAATTTCTTTTTGAGCTAGGAATGGTTTTATTTCTTGAATCAGATTAGCTAGTGAATGAGTCTAACGCCCGCCGCAGACAAAATTTTTGGAGTTCCTTACTTTGTTCTTTAAGTAAATTGAAGCAAAACATACGTAAACTTTTGGGTTTTTTAAGTAGGTAAATGAGTGCCGGAAACGACTTTTTTTTGCTTTCTAAGGAAATTTAAGCATGTCGCGGGCGAAAATTTTTAATATATGAAAATTCTGATTCGTTTTTATTATTATCGGGTAAGGTACGGGCCATTACAAGGGAATTAATCCTCAAGCACTGACATGGTCCTACATGAGTCCTTCCTTGAAGAAGGAAGCAATATGAATTGAATTGGGGCTGAGCCCCCCATAGCCCACCCGTAGCTACGGCCCTGCTCAATTTTCACTACAACATAGCAAAAACCCATTTTTTTGGGCTAGGGCCGACTTTAGTACTGACATAGGGCCCTAAGTAGAGGTCTCAGACACAAACTTTCATAGGCACAAATTTTTCCCCGTGAGTTGCTTTGTTTCCACTGAAGCTCAATTTCATCCATCATGTTTCCCTCAATTTGCTCTGCAGTATAGCAAAAAAAATGTTCTTGGCTAGGGCCGACCTTAGGACCGACATAAGGGTGACGTGACATTTCTCCGCCGCAAATAACGCCCGGGGCGTTAATGACGCCAGGGGCGCTAATAACGCCCGGGGTGTTATTAACGCCCGCACTCCGGGCGCTAATAACGCCCGGGGTGTTATTAACGCCCAAACTCCGGGCGCTAATAACGCCCGGGGTGTTATTAACGCCCGCACGCCGGGTGTTAATAACGCCCAGCTATATAATTCAGTACACGGTTACTATTGAGTTTCAAGAATAAATTGAAAGTTATTTAAATTCAGAAGCTTAGGCCAGTTCAATGTACACATCTCGTTTTGTATTGTTTTTATTCATCCCTTTTACTCAAATTACTTAAATTTCAAAATCGTAGTGCTCAATAGCTCAATGACTTTCATAAAGTTTTCATGTAATTTTTTGATTTCTTATTGACAACTTTTTTAAAAATAAAAGAGCAAAGAAAGAAATTCTTCCATCTAGTGGCATTCTGTATGATTCTCCTAATCAATCCCTTCCAGTGACGTTCTGTACTTTCCTCTTAGTCAACTCTTTCTAGTTACATTCTGTATAAGGAAAATTTTCCCCTTAGCCAACTCTTTCTAGTGACATTCTGTATAAGTAAAGTGCGACCAAGGTTTATTTTCGCCTTTTTGAAAAGACACCAACAGTCACCATTTTCTAGTTGAAATTTTCGGCCTTTGAGGCCTGTATAAGGAAAATTTTCCCCTTAGTCAACTTCTCCTAGTTACATGCTCTATAAGTAAAGTTATTTATTAAAGTGCCATTTTGTAGCGTTTATCCAATTATTCAGCTGGGCGTTATTAGCGCCCGGAGTGCGGGTGTTACTAACACTCCGGACGTTATTACCGTCCGGAATGCGGGCGTTAATAATACCCCGGGCTTTATTAACGCCCGGAGTGCGAGCATTAATAACGCCCGAACGGGCCTTAATAACGCCCCGGGTGTTATTAACGCCCCGGGCGTTATTTGCGGCGGAGAAATGTCCTGCCACCGACATGAGGCCCACTTGAGCTCTAAGCACAGGCAAAAGTTTCTTTAATAATTTGTCGGTCATCATTCAAACAAAAAATTTTTTATGAAGACCGGAAAAGATTTACTCGAGATATGTACAAACATAGCCAAAGAACCGTACGTATCAGAATAGATATGGCAAACAGAATCGATTTGGTTGACGCTTGCAGCTTCGGAACGCACAAAATTCTTTTGAAATTTTTTCACTTCTGAGTAAAAAAATGCGTCACAAATGCCGGACTACAACACTGGGGGTAGTTTTTCTGTTCTTTCAGCTCTCACAATGCAAAAATTTGACTTTATGGGATGTATGGCGTATTTTTGTACAGGAAATCAAACTTTTGCGTATGAAAACTGAAAGCGTAGAAAAATTATTACATTGGCGGGTCCGGCATTTGTGACACATTTTTTTACTCAGAAGTGAAAATATTTCAAAAGAATTTTGTGCGTTCCGAAGCTGCAAGCGTCACCCAAATTGATATCAGTTGTTTTGGAGGAAGGGACGAGGACTTGCGTCACGTTTCCCTTTTAAAAAGGGTTTTCGTTGTGATTGTAATGTTTTGCATTATTTTGAGCCGTTGCTGCCGTCTAACCGAAACGCGGCGGCTACTACTTCCATGCGCGTAAATGATCCCCTCAACTTCCTCTACAACATATCAAAAGTTTTTTTTGAGCCGCCGCCGCCGCCAAGCCGAAGCGCGGCGACTACTACTTCCATGGGCGAAAATGATGCTGACTGAGTAATTTCGTCAGTCGATCCACAGTTGTTCGCGAGTAAGCTTCTCCGTAATAATAAAATTATAAGTTGACACGAGATGACATGAGTTGTACGAGAGCTGACAGAGTAATTTCGTTAGTCGATTCAGAAAAGGTACTGCAGGTGGTCTAGATAGTTTAAGGCCACAAATCTTGAAAGATTTGTTGTATGTCCAAAACGGCGATACTGGCAGTAAACTGTTAAAAGCATTGACTTCATTGACAACGATAATACTGAAAGGAGACGTTCCAACACCCTTATGTCCGTACGTATATGGCGCATCTTTGACAGCCTTACAGAAAAAATGTGGTGGAATTAGACCAATTGCTGTTGGAAATACTTGGAGACGGATTGCAGCAAAAATCGTATGCCGTAAAGTGGCTTCAGCACTGTCAAATTTGCTTCTGCCTCATCAATTGGCAGTAAGAGTAAAGAACGGTGTAGAAGCCGGTGCACACGCAGCACGTATATATTACACTCCAAAACATTCTTCTACTCGAGTATTTATTAAAATCGACGTGAAGAACGCATTTAACGAATTGAGAAGAGATGTTATGCTGCATAAAGTGAAATCGAAGTTCACAGAAATTTACAATTTCGTGGTGCAATGCTATCGTCATCCAACCAACGTATATTACAGAGAACACGTCATCTTATCGCAGACAGGAGTGCAGCAAGCGATCCTTTGGGTCCAGCCTTATTTTGCCTTGTTCTTCACGACATCGTTTCTTCACTTTAAGATCTTGACCTGAATATTTGGTATTTGGACGATGGAACAATTGCCGGCACACCCGATTGCGTTTTTAAAGCACTGAAACAGATTATTGAAAAAGCAAATGGAATTGGCCTTCAATTGAATCATGCAAAATGCGAAATGTCTGTTTTATCAGAACAATCGAAAAATGCACTCCACGACCATTTCAACTCAATATCAAATGGGATTCAGATTATGCAGAGTGAAAATGAATTTTCGTTGGGAAGTCCCCTTACTAAAGCGGCGTCATCTATATGTATGCAAAAGAAAACAACTGAATTGATGAATTTGGCTGAGAAGTTGAAGAATATCAGCATACACACAGCGCATATTATCTCTTACGCTTATCTGTGACTACACCTCGTCTCATTTTCTTTTTGCGTGGAGCACCAATGTGGAAAAATTCGTCTGACCTGTTACATTACGATGAAACAATGAAGACATCGATCGAATCGTTGCTCAATGTGCAATTCACTGAATCGGCTTGGATCGAATTATCATTACACATCAAAAAAGGATGCAGTGGAATACGACACGCATCAGACATAGCACTACCATGTTTTCTGTCATCTGTGTACAATGTTTCCGCCTTGTTAGATCAACTGTTACCTGAAGCTTACCGACAGGACGATTTGGCAAGAGTTGAAGCAGAACAACATTGGAGTCATAAATTTGGAGAGCTACCGGATGTACGTTTGCGTCAATATAAAAGTCAATGGGAATGTATAGAAATAACCGAAAAATTAACTTATATTACAAAATCCTTGACTGACACTGCTGATAAAGCCCGATTTTTATCAAATTCATCGGAACAGACAGGTGTTTGGTTGCAAGCCCTTCCTTCTCCTCAACTAGGAACACACTTGAACAACGACGATATCCGAGTTTCCTTCACATTACGCTTTGGTCTGCCCATCGTACAACCTCACAAATGCATCTGCGGACAAATTTGGAAGACATGGTCTGTCGTGCAGTAAAGCAGCGGGCACTAGCTCACGACATGAAGCTATCAACAACCTCATACAAAGAGCACTTGAATCGGCTGAAATACCATGTACTCGTGAACCACCTGGTTGTTCAGGACCGAGGAAAATCACTACTGTGGGATTTTATTGCCGTGACACTTTTGCACAAACATACGTAAATCTAACATCACGTGAGTTAGGTTGGGCAGCGAAACAGGCTGAAGATCACAAGATGAATAAATATAGCCATCTAAGAGAACAATTCATCTTCGTGCCTGTGGCATCAGAAACATCTGGTGTTTTTCGAATGATGGGCTATAAATTATTGAAAGAAATTGGTAGAAAAATTTCTGATATAACCAAAGAAAAACGAGCCACATCCTACCTCCTCCAAAGAATTGGTATCGCAATTCAACGCGGTAATGTCGCTTCCATTTTAGGAACAATTCCACCATCGAAAAATTTGGCAGAATTATTTTATTTGTAAATTTACTACATTAATAAAAGAGTTAAAGATGCATTCTATTCGAAACGTTCGGTTTCGTTATTCTTCATGTTACATGGATCTGTAGTGACCGCAACTGCGTCACTCCCAATACAAATATTGTTCTCACATATCTCGGTAGATAATGTGTGATTGTCAAACGACGATCATTCCATCGTCTTGTAACGCAACAACATCGTTTACAATAAACGCATAAAATCAATAAGTTGTGACGCTTCATTTATTACTTCTACATTGGTGACCGTCCGACATTTGGACAAAATTAAATAATAATCCTGAAAATAATTAAGTGTAAACCAAAAACGTATTTAATACATCAAAATAACAACAACAGTGTAATAAATTGAACATTTTGAACGACATAAATGGTGAAATTAGTTAAAAATTAGCCGGGCTAAATTCCAGACATTTTCAACAAATTACGCAAATATCTGGTGGAGAAAGATCGTCCTAACCGTAATCCACGTTAATTTGGGAAAAATATCAAGTAAATAATGTTCTGGCAACATCACAAAAATTATTCAAAACGCATGGTCAGCAGATAAAAATCAACGATCATCGAGCGGAATCTGGCATATTTTCACCATCTATCCACTAAAACGAATTTAGAAAGGCCATCAGCACAAGATTATCCAAAAATTTCTGATAAATAAATAAAATAAATCTGAAATAAAAATTGGTCGAAAACACATGGTAATCGCATTCATAAACATCACCATTGGAGACGGATTCTGTGCATTTTTCACAACATCATCGAAGCGAATTCTTCACATTTTTCACAGCATCCAGTTCGTATATAAAATAGTCAACACATATGGTTCAGAAGATAAAATAAAATAAATTTTGGAGTCAGTGGAAGTAGTCACAACAATTGACGGTGGAATCAAAAAAGTCACGTTTGGAATACACATATATTCGTCAGCCACCTTACGTTAGAATTTCATTATCGAAGTTAAAGGGCGGTTTCAAGCGAGTTTATGGTATCCACATCGTACATCAATGACCAACCGATCCAACAAAACAAAATAATCGCCGACATGGCACAAAGAAAAATTATAGCCGACAGGGCACCCAGCAAAATCAAAATTGCCGACATGGCACAAAAAATAAAAATCAAAATTGGCCAACACGGACCAGCAATTCAACATTTAACGCAGAAAATGGTCAGTATTCTGGATGGTTCACGTAATTCATGCATCAACAAACTCAACATGATCGATCAATCTAGAATCAAGTCCAATAATTCATTCTATAAAGTAAACAGCGACACGAAATCGTATTTTTTTTTACAGCAAAATGATGATTTTAAAGCATTTTTCATATATTTAAAAAAAAAACTCTAGTCAAACGTTCAAAAAATTTTTCAAAGTCAAACTTTCAAAAAACTTCAAAAAAATTTTTTTAGTAATTCAATTTAATTTTTATTTCAAAAGAGGAAAGTTATGTAGTGACCGCAACTGCGTCACTCCCAATACAAATATTGTTCACACATATCTCGGTAGATAATGTGTGATTGTCAAACGACGATCATTCCATCGTCGACTTGTAACGCATCAACATCGTATACAATAAATATATAAAATCAATCAGTTGTGACGAATTATTTATTACTTCTACAGATCTTTTGACCATTATAAGCAATCGAATTGACTACCGCAGTATTTATTTATTAATCGAATGATAATAAATTGTTCTTATTCGATCGGTTGTCATATACAAGAACAATTTGAAAAATAATTTTGCCATAATCAAAACAAAACTATGTTATGTAGACCCGTACGAATCCCGATGCGTTGCGAAGAATATCGCAATTTCAGTTAAATTGCTCATTACGTCACTATGTACATGAAAAACCCGTCGGAGTGGTATAAAAAAGATAAACCCGGTAACTTAATCAATGTCTAAGAAACGAAAAATATTTTCATGCTTCAGAATAGGGCCGAAAGTAAAGTGTTTCAAGATACGTGGGAGAAAGTTTTCTCACCCCTCAAATTGACATTTTTCTTTACGAAAGTAAAGCTATGAAGCATGAAATAGTATCTTATGTCACTAGGACAAAAAATGGAGATCGCGCAACCAGGTGGGTTAAAGTATTCGACTGCGCCAGCCCGAGGTACCATAACCGACCTCCTTACGAGATCTACATTTTTCGTTCGTGTCACATATATTTTATGTTTCGAGTTTTACAAATGGGAAACAAAGTGAACTTTTTGACCTCCATCAACATAAAACTTAATACGTCACTCGCAAAGATCTTTCGGTCCCTTGTCGTTGTGACGTAAATAACTATTTAATGCATGAAAGAGCTTCACGTCATGGACGAGTGGCAGCGATGCGCCCGTGACGCAAGTCCCCATACGAACGAAAAATTCGGAAAAATTGTTTTCGTAGACTTTGGAACCATATATGGCTAATTCCAAGCAATCTATGAATTTTCTATCCCTCTCACTCTTCAGCATTGGGACTATATTTGTCTCTTTTACTCTGCAGCGTTTGAATGAGTCTCAAAAATGTAATGTGTACAGTAACGTTTTTTGTTTCATTTACTAATGGTTTACACTTAAAGAATGAAAGAGAAGCAGATAGAAATATGTGCCGTGGACAGTAGTAGAAATAGCCATATACAGCTAAGTTTTGACTTCCCCCCTTGCGACGTACCCCCGGAAAATATTTTTCCTCGATTCTACGGAAAATTCTAAGGCGAAGTGTCTTTTCACTCATTAAAATCGGTTCGGTGGATCCGAAGATACGATCTTTAGAAAATGATCATTTCCTTTACAAAAAGTGCAGTTTCATAGAAGCCAAAGTTAATGCAAACATCCTACGTTAGTTAGTGGGATAGTTCCAGGGTCATTTGTATGAAAAACCGTGAAAAACCACTTTTTTGGCTCGTGCTCGAAAACGGCTCGATAACTTTTCTTGAAATTTTGCAGAGACCTTCAGGTGAGCATTCTACGTCATATGAGATTGTAAAAAAAGGGGGGGGGGTACCGGCTTCGTTTGGGCGCCAGGGCTCTTAGAAGGCGCCAGGGCTCTTAGAAGGCGCCAGGGCTCTTAGAAGGCGCCATATAAAGCCCATATGTATGTGGTAGTGTGTGTAGTGTGTATAATAGCACATTTTGTATGAGGCAATGGTTGTGTGTTCGAGATTGAGGTATGATAGAGGTACGAAACGATGAGAAATCAACGGGAAAACTCGACGAAGCTGAGACCGACGTAAAGGAAGCAAAGCAACCAAAGTTCATCGGAAATTGGATCATCCAATGGAAAGCGTTGTTATAACTGCGGGTCCAAAGCACATCAACGTAACGAATGTCCGAACAAAGCCAAAGGAACGAGATGTTTTCGTTGCAACGAGTTTGGGCATAAGTCGGCAGAATGCAAAGATAAATCAGCTAGTGCAGCCGAATCACAGGAAGGTGCCAAACCAGTTCGAAACATTGCAGTTTGTAGCACGGACGACGAGAACATATTGGTCCACCATTACGGCGACAAGATCGAAGCAGCGGTCGATGTGACGAAAATGATGAAGCGTTTATTGGAAGGATTCGAGCAATCAATTATGTGGACGTAGATGGAGTATCAGACGTGGAAGTTGGTCACATCAAGGACAAAAACATGAAGTCCAAGGTGGAAACACTGATACGAAATTACGAACCAAAAATTCCGGAAAAATCGAAGGTCGAAATGAAAATTTGCGTTACTGACGAGATTCCTGTATATGAGAAAGCGAGACGATTGTCACCCAAGGAACGAATCATTGTGAATGACATCATTAAAGATTGGACGGAAAGGAAGGTGTGTCGACCGAGTAATTCGCCATACGCGAGCCCAGTTTTGATACGACCGAAAAAAGTTGCTTGGAGACTGTGCGTGGATTTTCGTCGATTGAACAAAAAAGTAATTCGAGACAGATTTCCATTGCCGCTAATGGAAGACGTGGTGGACATTTTGCAAGCTGCACGTATATTTTCGACGCTGGACCTACGAGATGGATTTTTTCACGTGGACGTACACGAGGATTCAGTGAAGTATTTATCATTTATTGTGCCGGATGGTCAATATGAATTCCTCAAAGCTCCATTCGGTTTCACAAATTCACCGCAGATGTTTCAACGATTGATTAATTTGATTTTCCGTCAATTGATGCAAGAAAAGATTGTAGCACCGTATTTGGACGATTTACCGGTCGAAACGTAGAGAATGGATTGCAAAATTTCGAACGAGTTTTGGACACGGCGAGAGAAGAAGGTCTCTTGGTCAATTGGAGAAAAAGCAGAATTTTGGTCGATCAAGTACAATTCCTCGGATTTATCGTGAAGAATGGGGAAATTCGACCATCAGAAGAAAAGGTGCTGGCCGTACGTAAATTCCCGATCCCGAAGAATGTGACGCAAGTGCAAAGTTTTCTCAGTTTAACTGGCTTTTTCCGGAAATTTGTTCACTCCATCATAGCAAGACCACTGACCGATTTAACGAAGAAGGATGTCAAATTCGAGATTGGAGAAGAGCAGTTGCTGGCAATCGAAAAGTGCATTGTGTCAAGATCCAGTACTGAAGCTGTTCAATCCAGAAACAGAAGTGACGCAAGTCCACACTGATGCAAGCAAACTCGGATTTGGCGCGATGTTATTACAGATAGACAGTGAGGATCAACAATTACATCCGGTGTACTATCTGAGTTGGAAGACTACACCAGCACAAGAAAAGTACGAAAGTTACGATTTGGAAGCGTTGGCGGTATACAAAACATTAAAGAAGCTACGAGTATATTTGGACAGATTGAAATTCGAAATTTTTACTGACTGCAGTGCGTTCAAGCAGTCGATGGACAAGAAGGAACTGATTCCTCGAATTGCAAAATGGGCGCTGTACATTGGCCAATTTGATGCTTCGATGAAACACCGACCAGGTAAGCAAATGAAACACGTTGATGCATTAAGTCGTTTGCCCGCAGTTATGCTGATAGAAGATGGTCTGGTGACAAGAATCAAGAACGCGCAGAAAGGGGACGAGCGATGTAAGTTGGTGGGAAAAATATTAGAATCAAGAAGTTACGAGAATTTCACGATGCGAGGAGGTGTGTTACACAAATGGGTCGATGGTGTCGAATTGTTGGTGGTCCCAAAGAAGTTACAGAGCGAAGTGATACGATCGATACACGAGAAGGGACATTTGAATGCGAAGAAAGTCGAAACCATCACCAAGAGGCAATACTACATTGAGAATCTCTCGCACAGTGTGGCAGTGATCATATCGAATTGCATTGCTTGCATACTGGCCACTCGAAAGGCCGGAAAGAAAGAGGGTCTGCTGCAACCGATTGACAAGGGTGAAGCGCCGATCGTTACGTACCATGTTGATCACTTGGGGCCTATGCCATCTACATCAAAAACTACAAATATTTATTGGTGGTCATCGATGCATTTTCCAAGTTTGTTTGGATATATCCGGTTAAGACAACAGATGCGGAGGAAGTCATGAAAAAGTTGGAACTGCAAAGGGAAATTTTTGGTAATCCGGTTCGAATCATTGCTGACAAAGCTGGCGCATTCAGATCAAAAGCATTGGAGGTATATTGCAACAACAACAATATAGAACGTCATCTCATTACCACAGGCGTTCCCAGGGTAAACGGACAAGTAGAAAGGTTGATGGGCGTCATCATTGCGGTGCTTGCAAGAATGTCGATTGAGGATCCGAAACAGTGGTACAAGTACGTAGCGCGATTACAATCGACGATCAATTCAACAGTGTCACGTAGCATTGGTACGACCCCATTTGAACTGTTGGTTGGTGTGAAAATGCGTAATCCAGGAGATGATGAATTATCCAAGCAATTAGGTGAAGCTATACGTCAAGAGTTTTGCGAGAAACGGTTGAAACAACGACAATTAGCAAAGGCAAACATAGCGAAGATACAGGAAGAAAACAAGAAGACGTATAATCGATTTCGTAAGCCGGCGATCAAGTACAAAGTTGGTGATTTGGTGGCAATACAGCGTACGCAGTTTGGAACAGATCTGAAACTTTTTCCGAAATTCCTGGGTCCATATCAGATCACACAAGTGAAGAGAAATGATCGCTATGGGGTTGAAAAGATCGGTGAACACGAAGGTCCGAAAATTACGTCATCGGTTGCCGATATGATGAAGCCATGGGTAACGATGGAGGACGACACAAGCTCATCTGAGACAGATGAGTAAGCAGGACGGCCGTGTGGGAAGGTAATTTGTAGTTAGCAGTGTAACATTTCTCTTGAACTTGAAATCACAATTAGGAGAGAAATCAGGAGCGAATTTATTTTTTTTATTTTTTTATTTCACACACACACACACACAGATGATTGTGAATCAGCAGTAACGCAAATTGAAGTTGAGAACTCAGAGTCAAGTTGATCTTTGTACTTTTGAATCGGAATAAAATTTGTTATTTTTTATTAAGTCTGATTGGAGTTATCATTTCGATTGGTTGTGAGTTTGCTCGATTCTATATATATGCTACTAACAGCGTTAAAAAAATGCTGAGTGGAAAGGCTATCGCCCGTTCCATTCGAGGTCACCTGATTGTGTTTGGTGCATTAAATGCAATTATTTCTGAGGAAACGTTTGGTGAAAGCGAGAAAGTAGATTTATGTAAATTTTCATCTTTTCAAGATCCGCCATACCTTCAATCCTTAAATTAAATGATAAATAAAGGAATTAAAATACATATTGATTTAACGAGATTTTTAGTAAATTAATTTTATCGAGAGTTACGAAAATGTTTTTGTTTTTATTAATTAAAGCCATCAATCAATGACATCTGGCTCCGGGTTAGAAAATTAAGTTACTGAAGCAATGTCAGACAACATTTCTGAAGAGAGAGGATGTCATTTATTTAAAGCTTTGTTCATAACATCAATTGAGTTATCATAAAATACGTTACAAATTATGTCTAGGTTCACTATTCACTAAAGTTATAAAGAATAACGTCAACACTGAAGAATTAAAAAATGATTCCATGTTAGCCAAAATGAAACATAAACTGTCTACTGCGAAAACCAATCTCAGCTTGTTAGGACCCACAAATCGTTTATGGTTGCAATACCTTAAGATGATAGACATTTTAAAATCAAATATTCGAAGTGAACGTATCGGTATGTCTGAATATAGCGTCCTCATTTTTCAAATAATCCAAATCTTCTATAGGTAATTTCAAACTTAATTTGCAAACACTTCAAGCGATGGAGCCTTTTTTCGCAGCCTCAGGGCATAATAATTACACGAAAAGCGTTCGAGTTTTCTTGCAAGACATGCAAGATTTAAGTCGAACAAATCCAGAGGTCTACAGCTTTTTCTTGGATGGAAATTTTATTACCCGAAGAAACAATCGTTTTTGGAGTGGACTCCCCGATGATTTGGTCATGGAACAGGTGAAGTGCTAATCTTCGTTAAATTGAAAAGCCATTTGAAGCCCGAAACTGTATACAAATTATTTATTTGAAAATGGGCAAATTTTTTCTTCATGCAGAGAAATGATGAATGGTTACAACTCAGTAGTACGAACCTATCTTTTCTCTGACTTCATGAATATAAGTAAACATAAGTTAATAAGTGTCTAGTGTTTTGTTGTGTAGTGTTGTCTACATCTAGACTCTTTCGTCTCAGAACTTAATCGCTTTTGAAGATTGTTTGGAATGATTTTAATAGAGAAAAACCAATTTGTAGGTATTGATGAGATGTATCAAATCTGCTGGCGGACTTACACGCGTGGGAGTGGATTTAGAGAAGTACAGCGTGGAGTCTGGATTAAAAACATGCCAAGCTGTGGAGCTATGAATGATGCAATGCAAGTCCTCACTAATAAGTCTTACGAAACGAGCGAACAACACAAGGAGATCGGAAGATCAAGACAAAAAAGAGACTCTCAAGACACTAAGACATTGTATGAATATTTAAGCGAAAGAAAGGTTTAATCTCCCAGGATTGTTGAAATCTCGAATTTAGCCATCTTTACCTCTCAGTATTTCGATTGCCTTAAGCTTGCTCAGATAGTTCCAATATTCAAAGAGGGGGATAGGCGTGATCCATCAAATTATAGGCCAATTTCAATGCTCCCCATGTTAAACAAAATATTCGAGCTACTTCTCTACAGAAGAATTACATCATTTCTGAAAAAAAAATGGGTTTCTCTATAAAAAACAATATGGCTTCAGGGAAAAGTCAGGAACCCACAATGCGGTATACGAAATGCTAGATAAAGTGTTCTTAAGTCTAGATGATGGTTTAGCAGTTAGTGCGATTTTCCTTGATATTAAAAAAGCATTCGACTGTGTCGACCACAACATTCTAGTAAAAAAACTCCACTGCGCTGGAATCAGAGGTGCTCCATTAGACTTGATTAAGAGCTACCTATGTGATCGAAAACAATGCGTGAAGATAGGGAACTCGATGAGCCAAATGAGAAGTATAGGCATGGGCGTTCCGCATGGATCAGTGCTAGGCCCGCTATTGTTCTTGGTCTATATTAATGACATTCACAGCCTTCAAACAGCAGGGAATGCCTATTTATTTGCAGATGACACTGGACTCCTTTATGTAATGAACTCAACTGAGGAGAACGTTAGATGCATGAATAAGGATATTACAGTTCTGAAAGATTACCTGGACCGTAACAAACTTTCTCTTAATGTCAATGTCAATGTAATGAATGCATGCATTTTAGCGATAAGACGGGTTCCGCTATTAGAAAAGTTACCCTAGACGGAATGACAATTGAGGCGGTATCAATGCTTTGATACCTTGGTCTTTACTTGGACAATGAACTGACCTTGAACGTGCATGTCTCGAAGATGTGCAGTAAAATTGCTTCAGTGAGTGGAGTGCTTTGCAAACTAAAAAAGGTACTTCCGAGATCAGTGCTGATGAAGATTTATTATGCATTAGTGCACTCACGTCGATAGGAACGAGAACGGGAAAGAAAAGAAATGACTGGTTCGATGACGAATGCAGAAAAGCACTGGATGACAAAAATGCGGCTCGAGCGAGAAATCTAAATAGATGCACTCGAGCTGGCATGGCAGAGTACCGTTCGAAGAGAAATTTCGAGAAAAAACTATTCCGAAGAAAAAAGCGACAACATGACAAGGAAGTTTTAATCGAAATTGAAAGGTTTGGTAATGGAAAAGAGACGCGGAATTTTTACCGGAAAGTAAACGAATCGAGGAAAGGTTACAGTCAACAACCTTTATTGTGCAAGGACAAGGATGGGTTGGTCTCAGCAGATGAGGAAAGGTGCATCAGACGATGGGCGGAGTACTTTAAGGAACTGCTGAACCCGAACAGACCACCGAACCGAAACGACACCAACAATAACTTACCATTTCAGACCGCGCAGCCACATATTGCAGAACCAACACTACAGGAAGTGGAGCATGAAATTTTAAAGCTCAAAAATTTCAAAGCCCCAGGAACCGACAACATACCTGGAGAACGAGCACGAGCTCATCAAGCGTATCTGGAATGTCGAGGAGTTGCCGGGAGAGTGGAAGACTAGCATCATCTGCCCTTTGTACAAGAAAGGCGACAAATTGGAGTGTGGCAACTATCGCGGAATTTCGCTTTTGAATATCGCCTACAAGATATTTGCGAATATTCTATACAAACGCCTTCTTCCATACATGAAATCTACTGTTGGTGAATATCAAGGTGGTTTTCGTGTAGGTCGTTCAACAACGGACCAGCTGTTTAGCATTAGACAGATCTTGGAGAAGTGTAAGGAGTACAACGTGGAAATACACCATTTGTTCGTAGACTTCAAAGCAGCATACGACAGTGTCAACAGGAGGAAGTTATGGAGAGTGATGGAGGAATTAGGATGGAACTAACAGCCGAGTAAGAATCCGAAGCAAATTGTCAGACGCTTTCGACATTGAGGAAGGACTACGTCAAGGTGATCCGCTCGCGACGCTGCTTTTTAATTTGACCCTTGAAGCAGC